>JACXGJ010003672.1:0-51704 GCA_016801105.1 Esox niger
CACACACAACAAGCTGAAGGAAAGATGAACTACTTGGACAATAAATCTTTCTATCTACTCTAGCCATTGTAAAACGCAGGGGCGCATACTCTGTCCATCTTCCTGTCCCTTTCTATATCTCACTCTCTCGTTTTCAGTAGAGTCAATATTTAGCGAAGGGTTTTATGAGGTCCAAGAAGACGCTACCGTGTAATAAATAACGTCTACTGGCCAGCAGCTATAAGTATGCGTCTTTACTGTCACCCTACTTCCTGTGTTGTGCACTGGGTTTGACCAGGGAAAGGATGATATTTGGGATGGACTCAAGGAAGAATCTTGGGATCTGGAGTAAGTATAATTGTGGGGGCATATATTCTTCCTATGTAATGCATTGTGTTGTGTGCTCAGGTAGAGTTGGTCAGCCAGTGAGTAGCCCCACGCTGTCAGCTGATCACTGCAGTCCGTCAGCGCTGGCTAGCAATCTCATGAATAAATTAGTGTTTCAGTAAAATGGGAAGTATGAAAACGCTAATGCACTGAATAGTAAAAAGACTGTTTCAGCTGACACACACACACACACACACACACACACACACACACACACACACACATATTTAGCCTTGTCCAGACATTGGAGACAGTTGACCTAACTTCCTGGGACAGCCTAGCTTAGCGGTTGTGACAGCTTTGCCTTTTCTCCTCGTCGTCGTTGTGTTGACTGGCTGTGCTTTGGGTCTGGCGGAAGCCTGTAGCCTAACCTGACTCCGTGCGTTGCAGACAGTTTAACTTCAGTCAGCGCCAATAAACAATACACATGATGCAACGACCTCATCGGTTCATTTCTTATTTATTTTGTGACTTTAATAAAAAGTGCTGAAAACAAGCCACTTTATTATTTATTAAGACGGCAGTCAGGCCACAGTATATTATCTTCAAGAGTTTTGGCTCTGGTTCTGGATGCTAGCTCTACACTATATACTCTGATCAGGCATAACTTTAAGATCACCTGCTTAATATTGTGTAGGTCCCGCTTTTGCTGCCAAAACAGCTTTGACCTGTTGAGGCATGGGCTGCTACCAGATCTCTGAAGGTGTGTTGTGGTATCTGGCATCAAGACGTTGGGGAATTTGGAGGCCAAGTCAACACCTTGAACTCGTTGTTGTGCTCCTCAAACCATTCCTGAACCATTTTTGCTTTGCGGCAGCTGAAAGAGGCCAATGCCATCAGGGAATACTGTTGCCATGAAAGGGAGCGCATGGTCTGCAACAATACTTAGGTAGGAGGTACGTGTCAAAGTAACATCCACATGGATGGCAGACCCAAGGTTTCCCAGCAGAGCATTGCCCAAAGCATCACACTGCCTCCGCCGGCTTGCCTTCTTCCCATAGTGCATCCTGGTGTCACGTGTTATCCAGGTAAGCGATGCACCTGGCCATCCGCATGATGTAAAAGGAAACGTTATTCATCAGACCAGGCCACCTTCTTCTATTGCTCCTTGGCCAGTCTGTGGCTACGTAGCCCCATACGCAACAAACTGCGATGACTGTGTTTTCTGACACATTTCTATCAGTATCAGCAATAACGTTTTCAGCAGTTTGAGCTACAGTAGCTCATGTTGGATCAGACCACACGGGCCAGCCTCCCTACAGGCATCAATGGGCCTCATGACCCTGTTGCTAGTTCACCGCTTTTCTTTCCTTGGTCCACTTTTGATAAGTACTGACCACTGTAGACCGGGAACGTCTAGCCATCACAATTTGGCCCTTGTCAAAGTCAGTTAGATCCTGACATTTGGCAGTTTTTCCTGCTTCTACCACATCAACTTTGAGGACAGAATGTTTACATGCTGCCTAATATATCCCGCCCACTGACAGGTGCCATGATAACGAGATAATCAATGTTATTCACGTCACCTGTCATTGTCATAAAGTTACGGCTGATCGGTGTAGAGGCCAGTATGACGGAACGTTCTGGTAGGGCCAGTCTGTCCTAGATCATTGCTTCCGGGTTGTTTTGTCCCTTTCAACATTTCAGAAGATCTCCGGTGGAAGCAGATGTTTGTTGACACCACTTTGTTGTATAGACATGGATGAACGTTGATCAGACATCGATCCACATAGTTTGATCAACGTTGATCTGACATTGCACATGCTAAACAGTTGAGTAATTGAAACGCATGCTAACCAATCACACATCTGTTAATAACGCTGCTATTGTTTTGTGGTTTACAGTTGGCTGTTTCATCAGCCAGCCAACCCATACAGACACACATAGACACAGATATGCAGATACACAGATTTTAATGTGGCAGATTCCTGCACCATTAAAGTTTGAACACCGACCCATTTCTCTTACCACAAAGAGTACCAGGGATGGGAAACAAGCTGCAGCACAAAGTTATCTCTTGTCTCCCGTCCAGTAGTTACCCCACACCTGACATTGTTGAGATGGTTTAAGTTCAAGTGAGTAACGTTCCCCTTGCTTCTTATATGTTTCTGAGTGTCTTAAATCTGTGACAGAATGTGAACCAGTGCTTCCTTCTAGAGGAGGGCTGGAGTGAGCCTTTTAGGATGAGGGCTGTTGCACCCTTTGGCATGTAGCCTCTGCTGGAAGCACCCACTGGGTTCTATGAGAGAGGATTTTTTTTTGCATGAGGAATGACACTGAAAAAAAGTCGGTTTGGGTCCTGATCCTCTTCAACTTCAGCCATCCAAACAAGCATTCCGGGACTCATGGGAGTTCTTGGTCTTTCCACAGGAGGTACTAAGGCTAACTTCTGAAATGCGCACCACAAACACGCAATTATCTGCATGTAAGACATGTCACAAGCCCAGTTCTTGTTTTCTGTTTACAGTTTTGGGGAAATGTTGGAGATTGTTTTTCTCATTTTTCGTATCACCAAAATGTTGAGATTAAAAGCTGTGAAATCACTGCCATTTTTTCCTGGCAAAATTGGTTCTTTATTCACCTAAATGGATAAAAAGTAAATCTAAAATATATTTTGTCTCTACAGATTGCCTGTGGATCAGAACATAACCTTGCCATTGTTGGTGAGTATTAAATTGTAGCTTTTCCCTTCTGTCAGCTGTACATTGTGCAGTTTAGCTTTTTAGCGTCTATATAATCCGATGGTTGTGTAGCTTTTCTTCCTGGGATCCACACACAACATCAAAACACCCAGTAGACTGAAGTCTTAACTCTTTGAAGAAGCTACCATATGTGTTTATTAGTTTGGAAAACAAAGCGGTCGTTACTCTAGATGTCAACGCAGCGATGTTTGCTTCCAATATCAGGGACGTTTTCCTAAAGAATTGACTTTGGCTTCGTGTTTGGTTTCTGTACTAACGAGTATAGGGATACTGTATATTCTACGCCCAGTACAAAGCCTAGATCGAAAGATAACCATTTCCTCTGCTTGTTGCGATGCTACTGTATCTGGCTAAAATGAAACTTTCCAAGAAGCACACACTCCAAAAACATTCTGATGAATGAAAACGCTGTTCAACAACCCACTGGGACCTAAAGGGTGCTTCTTCTATCAAGGAGAGGGCTGCAGACTGTGGCGCCTGGGAATTTGGAAATTAGGGCAGCGACTTTAAAGAGGCAATCAGCTATTGCCAAATCCATTTAATTACATTTAAATTAATTCTATATAGCCACATAATATCAAAATATAACACCTCATACATGAGCTTAGTTCAAGCATTGTACTTCAGAAACCAAAGCATCATTTTTTTTATTGTAATGTTGTGTATTAAACACTACTTTCTCAGAACTTGGTTCAAACAAATTAACTTTTTTTTTACTGAAACGGACGCATGTTTGTTTGTGAATTTGACAGTACACTCGGGATAATGTAACGTTGAAGTCTTCAGGTGTATTAACACAAGGGCACGACCCCAAGTGGAAGAATGATTATTTAGTAGTTACTTGAACTGCAGATTGCTCCTTTTAAAAGCTTTTTCTTTCACTGCACTAAGTGAAAGTGACTCAAATGAGATGCACAATTTTTGGCTCTGAGGCGTGACTTGTGGTTAGTTACTACGGTTACGACCGCTCTTTTTTACTGTCTGTGGAACCAATCAGAATGAGAAGAACCATGCAAGGCTAAACCGGGAAATAAATATTTTAGCGCTATCCTCCATTCACTTTAGCTAAAAGAGCTACGCGTGCAGAGTATTTCAGCCTATATCTGCAGTAATTGTGAATTTGTGGGGTGTCCCAATGTAAAAAATGTATAATATATCCGGGCCCATACGACATTCAGTTCAGCTTTTGTATTGGTTGACTCAGATGTAGTTGTTAAGGGGAAGGGCAACAACCTTCCCACAATGGTTTAAATGGGTCATGGTCATCTTCCCCTTGAGCGCATGTAGAAAACAACTATATTCCCCCACATCATGTCTATAACAATTACTCCATTCAATTTCAATTTGTGACAAAAAACATTTGGATATAGTCTCAGCCTTGTCCACGGGAAAGGACGGATGTTGGGAATGACAGCTGCCGTGTCTTGATGCACTCTGTAGCCACTCATTGTGGTGGGTCGGGCTACTGTAAGTTCAGCGGTTTGTTTGCCAGTGAATGCGTTTTCATCTGCCGTGTTAGTGCTGAAAAACCATGCTATGATTAAATGAGCATTATTATAAGAAGCGAAACTGCTTGATGAGTTGTGCGTCAGAAGAGTTGTCTTGATCTACAACTCCTGTGAACATGCGTTGGAGTTGTTGAAACCATGTAAGACACTATACCTAAATTAGACAAAATAAGCCCAAACATAATGTGTAATAATGTGTTTTTGTTGTTATTTTCTTGCGTTGTCCACCAATGGAAGAACAATGTGTAGATCCTAAGCAGAATCGTTGAATATATTTAATGTATTTGTCAATTAACTTCATTCGTGTTTTAAAACCTTTTATGTATCAAATAATGACATTACAACAGGTAGTTAATATTGTTGCAATTTAGATATTTGGGATATAAATTTATTTTCTTAATTCACTAGACGTTTGAGGGTACTGGATAAGGATTTCTGGAGAGGGATCTGACTAATGTGTATCAGTTTAACATTGTCCGGGTGAAATTATTATATTTCTGTAGATGCTTCAGTGGATTCAGTGGTTGGATTTATTACTGTGGGGCCCTAATGGGACTATATATATAATGTCTTGTGGCCTTTTTGCTACAGGAAGTAATTACTTCTTGGAGAGATGAGTATCACTGACAGAGTTAATTACCCAAGCAGCTCTCTGTGGATAAAAAAAGTGCAAATGAACAATCACAAGATCTTTTTTCTTGTTGTCTCACAATTAGTTATATTAAAATATGAATGTAATAATTATTGGATGCAACTCAATTATATCAGTCAGATATGAGGATAGGTGACTATACACAACATCAACAAGTTTTCCAGTGGAACTTCTTTTTTGTTGTGATGAACAATTCTGGTCTGTATTTTCTTTGGTGGGGTAGCTAAATTCTTTTTCACTGATACCATGGCAACAGACCTTCTGATACTTAGCCTAGAAAAGGTAATTACAGTAAACCAGACTTTACCATCATCATACATTTACATTCACTTTTAATGTTGCAGACATAATAGAATAAAAGCAACCGAAGACAATTAAATCTCATGTCAAGTTAAGAAACGAATAATTGTTTGTGTGTGGTTGGGTGGAGTTTGTTGTAACAGTTCTGGCGTCTCCCTCCTTTTTGTCCTGCCTGACGTTTCTCTGTTGTTCCCAACAGCCATTCAGCCCATACAGAAACACATACACACGGACGCGCAGATACACCGATTTGAATGTGGCAGATTCCTGCACCATTAAAGTTTGAACACCGACCCATTTCTCTTACCACAAAGAGTACCGGGGATGGGAAACAAGCTGCGGCAC
This sequence comes from Esox niger, assembly GCA_016801105.1. Lineage (NCBI taxonomy): Eukaryota > Metazoa > Chordata > Actinopteri > Esociformes > Esocidae > Esox > Esox niger. Next base: position 5,874 of record JACXGJ010003672.1, read on the forward strand.
AAAGTTATCTCTTGTCTCCCGTCCAGTAGTTACCCCAAACCTGACATTGTTGAGATGGTTTAAGTTCAAGTGAGTAACGTTCACCTTGCTTCTTATATGTTTCTGAGTGTCTTAAATCTGTGACAGAATGTGAGCCAGTGCTCCCTTCTAGACGAGGGCTGGAGTGAGCCTTTTAGGATGAGGGCTGTTGCACCCTTTGGCATGTAGCCTCTGCTGGAAGCATCCACTGGGTTCTATGAGAGAGGATTTTTTTTGCATGAGGAATGACACTGAAACAAAGTCAGTTTGGGTCCTGATCCTCGTCAACTTCAGCCACCCAAGCAAGCATTCCGGGACTCATGGGAGTTTTTGGTCTTTCCACAGGAGGTACTAAGCGTCATAAGAGCACAGGCTAACTTCTGAAATGTGCACCACAGACACGCAATTATCTGCATGCAAGCCATTTAACTAGCCCAGTTAGTTTAAGAATTTCGTTTTTCACTAACATAGTTAATTAACGAATTACCAATGTCACTAGCCCAGTTAGTCAATAAATTACACATTTCACTAGCCAAGTTAGGTCATGATTAATGTTTTGCTAGCCAAGTTAGGTCATGATTAATGTTTTGCTAGCCAAGTTAGCTCATGATTAATGTTTTGCTAGCCAAGTTAGCTCATGATTAATGTTTTACTAGCCAAGTTAGGTCATGATTAATGTTTTACTAGCCAAGTTAGGTCATGATTAATGTTTTCTAGCCAAGTTAGGTCATGATTAATGTTTTACTAGCCAAGTTAGGTCATGATTAATGTTTTACTAGCCAAGTTAGGTCATGATTAATGTTTTCTAGCCAAGTTAGGTCATGATTAATGTTTTCTAGCCAAGTTAGGTCATGATTAATGTTTTCTAGCCAAGTTAGGTCATGATTAATGTTTTCTAGCCAAGTTAGGTAATGATTGTTTTACTAGCCAGGTTAGGTCAATATTAATGTTTTACTTGCCAAGTTAGGTAATGATTCCTGTTTCACTAGCCCAGTAAGTTAAGGAATTACATGTTTCACTTGCCCCGTTAGTTAATTAATTCCTCCCTGTCTTGTTTTGGGCATGACTGTCCTGTTCTCTCTTAGGCATGTTGCAGGCAGAATGGCAGGAGTAGTGAAGCAATAAACTGTTATGGGTAGCAGAGACTTCAGCACTGCTGCTATTTCTGGTGCTACTGAAGTAGGTCATTCAGAGTAGAGAGACTGATAGATAGAGAGGGAGAGAGAGAGAGACTGACAGAGGAGAGACTGGTGGGATAGACTGACTGGGGAGATGCTGACTGATTAGAGGAGAGACTGGCTGATTTGAGGAGAAACTCAGAAGAACGAGGGACAGAGGAGAGAGAAAGGAAAGGAAAAAAGGAAAAGTAGAATGGGTGGAGTTTTGAGTAGAAGATGGGTAAGAGGAAGCCAGTACAGACCAGTATTACCTGGTTCTGGTGGGTAGAGACTGCAATTATCTGTGAAGGTGTACTCCCACACACTAGAGGAACAGGTTTGGGGTCAAATGGAGGGTAAAGGAGAATGTTGCTGCTGAAGATATAACAGCCAACTGTTGCAGCTTGTTCAGCCATGCACCCTCTCTAACTATTTATTCAGGGAAACAATTAGAATCTGATCATAGGCTCATTGTCTCAATGTTTTCCTTGATTCTTACAGTTTATCTTTTTCAAAAGAGGTTTACACCCAACTGTATATCCTTACCACACTTCTAACTGCAAGTAGGGACGTGTGTCTAAAGTAGAGCCCTACAGGGGGACGTGTGTCTAAAGTAGAGCCCTACAGGGGGACGTGTGTCTAAAGTAGAGCACTGCAGAGGGACGTGTGTCTAAAGTAGAGCACTGCAGAGGGACGTGTGTCTAAAGTAGAGCACTGCAGAGGGACGTGTGTCTAAAGTAGAGCCCTGCAGAGGGACGTGTGTCTAAAGTAGAGCCCTGCAGAGGGACGTGTGTCTAAAGTAGAGCCCTGCAGAGGGACGTGTGAATAAATTAGAGCCCTACAGAGGGACGTGTGAATAAATTAGAGCACTGCAGAGGGACGTGTGAATAAATTAGAGCATTTTTACCTCTGGTCCTAAAATCTAATCTCTGTGCCTCGGGGCAGAGAATGTGGACTGGTGTCCCAACTCTCTATGGTCCCTGAAAAACACAGTGCTGCTGATTGTAAGACTATGGGCGTAAAGCCCTGTGTCACTGCAGATTTACCAACCTGACCCCATTACCATCACAGCCACCTAATCATTCATTATTTGTCGGCCCCTACCAACCCGCTCCCCCTCCCCTGGCGGCTGATGCGTGGGGGTCTCATTGGCAGTTAGTGGTCATCGGAAGGTGACCCTGACCAATGAGGCGAGCCTTCTTTCCTCTCCCTACATCAAGTGCTGTGTATAAGCTACCTCAGTTGGCAGAAAGGCCCGCACTATATATCCAATGTGTCAATATTAATAACTCATGTTCCGATTACATCAGCCTGTGTAATGGGACCACACGGCAACCTGTTCCGTATGAGCCTTGAGCCACGTTAGTGTACTAAATAGGAAATAGGCTGGCGTTCGGGGAGCCGGGCTGAGTGACTGGGCTCCGAGTGGAATGGGAAGTAGTTAGATGCTGCAGTTTATTCACTGGAGACAATAATCTAATGTTATGTAAGAGAAAGTCAACGAGTGTTCGGGAAAGCCTTGGCGTGTTAGGTGCATTTCACTTGTGTGTGTGTGCGTGTGTGTGCGTGCGTGCGTGTGTGTGCGTGTGCACATGTGTACGCTGATCCCTAAATACATTTAGCCACATATAAGCATTTTAGCGTTGCCTGTATACACATCCCCCAAAAAATGTATTCTGGGTGTTGGATTTGACTAACTTCTGAAGCTCCAGTTAGGGTGGAACGGCTTTTATTGTAGGGATGTGTACGTGTTATCTATAAAGATGTTAGACTGCTGCTGCCTTAGACTTGACCAACCTCACTGGTATATAGTGTAAAAACGCAACACCAGGCTGCCGAGTCTTCAAATAGATTTCTGAGAGCATCCATCCAACCGAACATGCTACACGAAGTAACCCATATGAATTAGCCATACAGTGTTCTGCTGTTTCGCGTGACTAGGCCAAAGCGGGTCTTCTGTCTGACCAATCCGTTTCTACGTCCTTCCAAAAATGCTTTGCCATAATCAGCCGAAGACTGGTTAATGTGTTGATATCATGTTCTGTTTTTATTCCTTAGTTTTTCTTTCTTTAGTGTCGAGTGTCCCTGTCTGTTTTGTCTGTGTATCTCCCCCCCATTTCTTCTTTGTTGGACAGAATGTTGTGGAACTGAGTGATCAACCCGGGTACTTTGTTGCCATGGCAACGCTCATGGTCGCAGCCATCACACGGCGATGCTGTAACTGTGTGTTCTGGAGAGGGGGGTGGAGGGCGTCCATGAATTAGCAAAGCAGCACAAAAACACATTTACTTTTTTTCCTGTTGATTGAACAAAGAAGCTGCTCTCCCTCTGCGGCTTGGTACATTACAGTCTCTTCCTTCTCCATGCCTGCTTTTTAAAAGGTGTTTAATGAATAAGGCACTCATGGTCTGCTAGAAGTCCACAGAATGCTTTGCATCCCATCTACACTGTAATCCTGTATATGGTATGTATGGTTGGATGTTAAATGTATGGAACACCAGTGTTATTTTATACTCCAAATGCACACAAGGTATTTAGTACATATAGATGCAGATGGTTATACTGTCTGAGATTTTCATGAATTTATTACAACTAGATAGACAGTGGCAATAGGGCTACGTCAGGTGGTTATGAATTTATAACAACTAGATGGACAGTGTTAGTAGAGCTACCCCAGATGCATTTATTACTCCTCCTGCTGTGAGCAAAGCTGGAAAGAAAACCATGTGAGGATCTCTTTGCGTGTTAGTCCCATGCAGATCCAAGCCCTGTTGAACGATGGATGCCTTAATAATCTCTGTACCATCAAGTGTGCAGAAGAAATCGGTGCCCATATCTACACGAGTGTCAGGTATAGTGGCTGGTCTTAATGCTAGCAGGCTGTCAGACCACGCTGGCGTGTGAGCTGACTGCCACAGGGGTAACATCTTGGTCTGTGTGTCGAAGACAGCCTATGTGTCTGTTCTCCCGGAACCCAAAGCCTTTTGATCTATCGGTTGGAGAGTCGCAGACATAATGGAATTGAATAAAAGGGAATCCCTTGACGAGAGACTGATAAAAGGGGAAGGATGAAGACCAAAAACCAGACACTCAGAATTATTGGAGATTGACAGCATGAAGATGAGCTGTGTGTGTGTGCGTGTGTGCGTGCGTTTGCGTATGTCTGCTTTTGTATGTGAGGGCTCGTGTGTGTGTGTGTCTCTACCCTTGAGAACGCAGGCAAAGCACTCTTCTGTTGCCATGACGACGGGACGTATTAGGTAACTGAACTGTGTTGCCATGGCACGTGTCTCCAGGGTGATGTAGCCCTGTCCTAACCACACCCACCACCAAATCTACATGGTCTCACCAGCTGCCTGAGAGGAACACGGAACTGGGGAGGGGAGGAGTGTTGTAGAGTAGAGCAGCACTGTAGCTAAATTGAGGTTTCTTCAACTCTTTGTTTGGGTGGAGGGGGGTTACACTAATGAATTCATCCCCAAATTTTGCTAATTCCAATCCCCTGTGCCTGGTTTCATCAGAGCTGTTGTTTTGTCTTGGCAGCCAGAACCCAGTGCCTGGCCAAGCACAGTCTTTGATGTAAATACTACCGTATAAAGCCAGCACCTACAGTCAAGCAGGCCATTCCCTGGCTTAGTCTCTCTGTCTCTTTGTCTCACACTCTCACTCTCTGTCTGTCTGTCAAGAAAGGTCAATAAAAATGCAATATTGCGGGCAATTGTGGCATCTACGTATTATGACATTTTTAAAAATGTTTATTAAATTCCACACTCTCCACTACTCGCCCCAATATTTTCCCCATCTTCTCCAGGGGGCCGCCTGTTGTCCTGGGGCTGGAACGAACACGGGATGTGTGGGGACGGTTCCGAGGCTGACATCAGCCAACCACAGCCTGTTCCTGACCTCAGGCCTATTCTGATTGGATGTGGAGCAGGTCACTCTATGGCACTATGTGCTGTAAATGGTTCTGATGGAGAAAAGAAGCCTTCATTGGTTGTGGAGATGAGACAATCTGCACTTATTTGAAATCCTGTTTTTGTGCTCATCACCACTGTGCCCAGGTAATATTGTGGACAGCTCTTGCTGTGGGTTGGTTCCCCAAATGTCTGTTGCCGAGGACACCCAGCTGATTCAGGGGTATCCGAGCAACCTACATTGATTAGGCATGAGTCGTAGTAGGTCCGTCTTCAGGGAGCGTTGATAAAGTGGGTGTGAATCAGCCAAATAACCCAATCTCATACACTTTCATCTTCTAGGTTAAATGACCTGAGTTTGTGTGATATTCTGATTGGCTGGACACAGTTGGCTGAACATTCCAAAGAACAATGCTTCTCTCTGCTTTTGCTTTTCATTGACATGCCTGTGATTCCAACCATCCCACCAAGTGTTTTGATCTGTATTACATAAATAATCGCAATATTTTCATCTAAAAATCGCAGTTAGGTTTCTGAATTTCATGTAGGCCTGCTACAGAGGGAAACACGCCAAAGACACACAGCCGACAAGGAGCATGACCGACAAGCAAAAATTGAATGGAAGACCGCCATAATCCAGACATCCGGTTCCATGAATTACCATTTAAATGACCGGTCCTCGACCAGCACACACTCAGAACACGCCACCCCACAGTTCACGGGCAGTCAACATGAAGACATAATAAATACTCTTCCGGGGTCAGAGGTGGTCAGGGGAGAGATGGGCGCCGCCTCCGCCCCACACCTGATGACACCAGCATGGCCGTTTGTCTGATGGAAATGTCTGGAGTCCGGATTGACAGATTAGCAAGACAGATCGGTCCATACGCGCACACTATGGCCCCTGCCATGGCTTCACGGAGACGCACGTCTTTGGGTCTAACGCGTGATCTGTCTGCCCTGAATGATTTGTGGGGTAGCCTATGGGCCAGCTCCCCTCACCTGGTTCCCTCCCAAGCCATAATGTCATGTTGAATTACGTGGCTGGAGGCGTCCTGAGGGATGGCCCGGATCGGTTGTTTGTTGCGGTGATTTGGACTGTCAGAAGACACTCAATCTCCTGCACGACGTCGCTTTAAAAATGCCGGGGTGTTCTGGTCCAAAGGGCCCCCTAACCCCTTAGTAGGTCACATAGGGTTCTGGTTGAAAATATTGCACTGCATATGGAATTGGGGGCTGTTTGGGATACAAGCGGAGATTTTCACTGCCATCAGGATTATATGGTATAAAGTGTTTACAATATCTGTGAGGTTACATGGTTAATGTTTTGTCATATTTACTAACATTTTTGCCCACAGGCAATGTCAGGAAAGTATGATCTGCAAATCTCGACTGTATGTTTTTGCGGACATTTTGCTATATTAACTTGGACACGCTGGAGGTTGTCTTCTTATTTTGGTCCCTTTCCGTGTTCAGTGTTGCAAGTATTGCTTTGGTTTCTGATTAATGCAGGATGCATAATACATTAGCATTTTATTGTGTAACTGTCCATCCGAAGACGTTATGATATTGGAGGGAACCTGAAAACTTTAATAATGTACAATTATCATGACTGGATGTACACAAGCTGACCTAATAAGATGATTCAATTAATTACCTTATTTAACCTTCCTGAAAAATAAATCAACACTCAATGAAAAATAATTGTGTGTTTTTTTTTTGTTTTTTTTGTCACTATTTATTGTACAAGTCTGAAGTGTTCAGAACAGTCCAGAAGAAATACACAAAAATCCCTCAACAACATACCACTTTAAACTACCAATGAACTTGAGAGAAACAACTTGTTTGTTTTTAATGAAATATCTATACTCACAAAATGTACGGTGTTCAAACAAACGCACTGTTAAACTTTTAAAAAACGTCCCACATCAGTTGCCTGTTAGTTCAGTGATTCCGTTATGAAGTGTTACTGCTGGGTCACATTATTTTGGGCAACTGGCGGAGAATGTTTCAAAACATGTTTTTTGATTAGTAGATGTCCAATAGTTCCTCTGTGTTTCAAGCCGTTTACTTCCATTTGCTGACTAATAAACGCTGTTTTTTTTCTGTGTTGGCTAGCGTCCATTGGCAGAAAATGTCATTGGCAGCGTTTAGTCAGATGTGTTCTGTCAGGAAGCACCTAGACATGTCATTCAATCGGTAGGCAGTGTGTTTGCAACGGCTTCATAAAATGTTGGTCCCTTTGTAACCACTGGATAACAGAAACAGCCGTATTTGTTTTTACAAACAAGATAAACTGACTACAGCACTTTGCGTAAAGCCTACTTGCATAGTATGTTGTGCTATGGAGTGGCTACTTCAGCTGTAAGGCACAACGGGGCGTGTTATATGGCCAATATACCACGGCAAAGAGCTGCTCTGATTGCCTGTATCCAGCCCACGGCCATGGTGTATTCGCAATACACCACCAGACCCCAAAATGCCATATTGCTATTATAGACCTGTGATGTTTTGTCACATGCGAGGTGTATAGTCTCACATTCACACCATTGCGCCTTCACCAGAATGGTGATTGGCTAACAGCTGAGGTAGCTATATGAGACTGTATACCGCGGGTATGTTTTCTACTGGTGTGATGGCGAGGGTAATCAATTTCAAATAATAATTAGGCACAACCGGGGTTTTACTCTGTCACTTGCCTAAAAGCAGCCTTAGCTATGTTATATACACCATATTTCACACCCCTTGGGACTTACTGCTTAACTATAAGACGTCATAAACATGTATGATCCTTTTCACAGCGTTTTGTTATTAAGGTCCGATAATAACAGACATCTGGTGTGGGTTGTACTTTTTACACATTCAGAAGCATGTTTGTGTACACACACCGTGTGTTGTGTTTTTGTTTGTGTGTGTATGTAACTATAACAATTAGATGTTTTTTTTAAGATATAGTTTCAAAATATTTGAAGGAGACCTCGAGGAAACATTTTTTCCCAAAGGTTTTCACCGGGCCAGACTGGGCCCTATATAGGCCTTAACGACGGCATTAAGAATGTTCATAAATGCTTATAACAAGTTATTTAGCATTATTCTATTCCCATGGGATTGCATCGTGCGCACTACTGTTCACCTCACTGGCTTGTGTCCGAATATAGATAGACCTTATGGCTTTAAGTGAAGTAATACCAAGTATCTCGTACTTTTTTACGTTTTTTGTGTTATTCACCTTTAAAGTATAGATTTCGGGTTTTGTTATAATGACTTTAATGTCTGTTTCGTCAGAATGTGCAAGTTACAGTGGTACGGGTATCTTTCAGATGTTGTTCTGCTGATAAGATGTTACTGCTGTTACAGCTGATTGGTCTTCCATGTTGGTTAACCCAAATTCCTTTCAAATAAATCAGTAAAATGTAGGCACTTTTCCACTATGATGAGGGACAACGATCCAGCTGATTTAAGGTTTGATTTGCTACCTATTGAGCAAACCATGCGAAAAAACAAGTTAGCGTTACATTTAAGGTGAGCGAGAGTGCATTTTTTAAAATGTATGCTTTATTTTCAGGGATTGTTCATTTATTGGATGGGACAGTGGGAAGGTTTGAGTTTTGGCTACTAGAAGAGTGGGCCGCATAAAAACCGATTCAGAAGCAGTACATGCTTACCGGAGGCGCTACACAACAATCCCATTCTAACTCGATTGAGCTCACCGAATCCCAAATTGACAAAAGGATTTGCTAGTTAGTGAAAAGCCCTAGGCACCCATATTCGTCGATTACTAAGACCCCAAACCTGGTCGGTGTGGGACAATTGAACTGCTCTCCGCCGGAAGCCAGCGCTTATCTAAGAGCAGGAACAAACCGTATGTTAACACAAGAAATATACTGTAGCTATTTGGAAGTTGTAGACAAACCATGATATTGAACAAGGATACACTCGGTATATTCCACTGCAATATTACGCGGATATCTGACATGAACGGATGCATTTGTATAGGGTTTACTGGCTAGAGAAGAATTTGCTTAACCAACAGTCGTGGGTTTGTAACTGACCAACAGCACGTCTGTTCTTTATAATGCCTTGGCTCAGCTAACCCATATATAACCTTTAAATGAATAACGCTATTACAACTATTTGGCCTGAATACGTGAACTGTGTTTGATACCTCTTATTTAGCCTATGGCGAAAGGAATGTTAAAAGTTCACATGTGCAAACAGTACAAAAGGCGATTATTTGTACGGTTGTCATTCAGATGTGCTACTACAGTGAAACCTTTCCAGGTAACGACTTGCTTTTAACTTGATTTCGTCTGGCTGGCCTGATGATAAGGTGAATAATAGGATAGAATTGATCCGAGCAACATATTTTTTTCTTTTTTTTTTTTAACAGAGCAGCACAAATATTTGATAACCCCACCCGCCCGAAAGAAAACATTTGGGAGTAGTACACAACTTCTGCACACAAAAGCATATATACAGGCACTAGGCACGTACACAACAGAAATAGGCAGCACAACAGTACAGCACAATAACCAGTCACAAATACTGAGCCACAAAAGGCTTGACAACACAACTCCCTCTGTGCTACATATATGCCGAGTCAGGATGTGTCTTGGAAAAGGGTGTGTCTTTGTAGCGCACTACTTTTGACGGCTGTGGATTGTACCAGCCCCGCCAAAACTAGCGCGCTGCACGGACACCTGGGAACTGTCGAGTCAGTGGTTTACAGGTTGCCATGGCAACACATACATTTATTATAATTTTTTATCCGTATTTTCTACACACAACAGCGGGGGTTACTGAATAATCAGGTGGCGGGTTTGGGTTGGTGCGGTGGGGTCTTTTTATGGGTCATACACATTGTGGTGGGAACACCATGATTCATAACACAAACGGAGTCTGAGGTTGCTTGTCGGCTCCGGTTCAGTCGCTGGGTGGTCTCTACAAACATATAAAAAACAAAACAACAACACAAAAAATTATTACAACGGGTCACGTATGAAGGATAGGAGGAATGGATGGAGATGGCGGGGCGGTAGACTAGGCTAGGCTGCCACAACTAGAACCGCGGAGGAGGGTGTAGTGGGGGGGTAACTGGTTTAATGACGGTAAAGAATATGCTCCGTTAGTGTGTCTCCATGGTAAGGGGTGGCGGCATTACCATGTATTTCCCATGCTTTCAGCCAAGGCAAAGACTTCAGACGGAGACGCACTGTTTGTATGCAAAAGTTGGATTGTTGTGAAAGGTTAATATTCATGCCCAGGTCATGCTTTTGTATGTTGTACATTTGGGTGTAAGGAAGGGCAGCGTAGTCCTTCTCATGCTTTGTTTGGACATAGTGTCATGCTCCCATAGTCCCAAACTCATATAAGCACTCCTTGACCTGGGACAGAAGTGTTGTAGGTGATACAAAGGACCAAAGGACTAGCTTACTGCTGCTAGCAGGGGGAAAATGTATGCATGTTTTTTCATTTAAATAAAAACAGAGTCTAAAAAAACTGTTGAATACAAAATTTATTTCATGCAAGGTGTTTTTTTAAAAATGTACAACTCGTATTTGAATTCTTTTTTTGCATAAGGTAAAATACATGCATTTCCCAATAATCCCCGAACCATACTGTACTGGACCTTAATATTTGTTCTCCACTTGAATTGCATTACTTATAGTTCACCTGTATCTCTTTTAACATGTAAATCTTCTTCACAATGGCTTAACAGTTAACATCAAGCACCGCCACAGCAGAGACAAGATCAGATAAAAGGAAATGTGAAACTTTGTCCAAATAAAACAGGATACATTTTGAGTTGCTATATCAGGATTAATGTTAAATAAGTAAACTAAATACATGTCAAAGTGCTCTTTTCCCTTATGTTTCTGTGCATAACTATTATTGGGGCTGCAAGGAAGTACAGAAACTCTTGAAAATGCAGACGTAAACAATACATTATCACCCCTGCGTCATTACGTATTGTTAAACTAAATGCAATGCAAAAAATGCACTCTTTCTGATTAAAGTTTGGAATATTAAGTCAAGCGTTACCCTTTCCAATGGAGGTCCCTGTAGTGAATTAATTCGTAAGTATGTAAACAATATATGAATTTGGGAAAGGCAAAGAATGGCAGCTACATGACATTTTTTCTGCTATGAGTCTCTTGCTATAGAATAAGCTGCTTGTGCATAATAAAAGTTAGAAGAAGCTTCTGAAAGAAAACAAGGTTTTTCTTACATGTGAAACAGTTAGCTTCTCGTTGAACATAATCTCATGCAACACATGCAAATGAAACGACAGTTTAGTTTCTGTTGACAACAAACGTAGCATCACTACTATCAGAAGAAGCGTGTCCATTTCCTCACTCCAGGATCCTCATTCTAGATCTCTACTCATTACAGATTTTCGACTTCCACTCTCAGAGTTATAGTCTTTGTCAAGTCTCTTCATACACATTTTGTATTTAGAACGTCTCCACTTTGCATCAATTAAATACTTATTAGGAGATACCCATCAACTGGACTGCAGCTCAGACGGCACCCTATTCCCTATAAAGTGCACTCCGCTTTGTACCCTATGAAGCACACTCCAATTAGTGCACATGTAGGGAAAAGGGTACCGTTTGGGATGTAGAAAATAACAGCTGGTGGCTGTGGGTTTCCAATAAGTAAAATCATAGCTTCAGCATCATAAACATTGTAAAGCAGGAGTTAAATACATCTTATGAAATAGTCTTTGTTTCACAAGTTTTTTGTTTTGTTTTAAAAAGCAGATGAGAAAGTTATATGGAACGGAAAGTCAAAGTATGAGAGATCAAAAGCAACAGAGCAACAGGCAATGAAACAAAGGCAGAAACCATTCAACAACAAGGTGTCACAGGCTGCAGAGAGAAGTCCACCTGGTATACCATCAGTGGTTTACTGCAGCTGACCCGGGCAACACATGCAAAGAGACCCATGTGACTGTATGAACTGGGGCCTGAGACAAGGCCAAGGTAACACCTCGGCCCGAGCCATTTGGGCCGTTATTTCAATTTCAGACAAATCAGGGCGGGGGGAGAAGATTACCAGAACGAGAGGAAAGCGAGAAGACAAGTAGACAGCAACAGGAAAACCAAATTCGGGGGAAGGAGAAGAGAGAAGAGAACAGCAGTGTGGACAGTCAGTCACATAGTGACAGGAAACGTCCAGAAACAAACCCCGGAACACTTGTGGAGATCCGACAGGAGGGGACGGGCCTAAGTGAGCTCTGGCTGCCAGCACAGTGCTTCATGCCCAGCCCGCTTCATAAGACATCCACAAGTGTCTAGCGGGTAAAGGTTGTCCCAAGGGGTTGATTCTGGACAGGGCCGAAGTCTCCCGGTCAATCATGGCAGAGATTCAGAGAAATGATGGGATGGGGGAGTGTGAGTGCTGGATGAGACAGGATGGACTGCAGGGCAGGGCAGAGACGCAGGACGATGACACCCCAGAGGTGTCATGGCCGACCAGGCCACTCGCGCTCATGCCAGACATGCTGTTTAGGGCACTCCAAGGCTTGTCATAACCTTCGGTTGAAAAACAGAGAGCGTTTTGAGTACAGTTCACTGAAGTGGTTTCAGTTCAGTTCACTGAAGTGGTTTGAGTTCAGTTCACTGAGATGGTTTCAGTTCAGTTCATTGAAGTGGTTTGAGGTATAGTACAAGATAATACCATGCAGCAGCATTGGATAATGAACCCATGTCTATTGTCTCAGGGAGTGTGTTTTCCCCTTTAATTCCTTGTATTTCTAACAACCTGTTGCTTTCTTGTTTTTGTTTTCTCCAAACACAAAAGTCAACAGAATTCCGTCGGTCAGTGAGGTTGACAACAGCGATATTATCCATGCATTGAGTGGGTCAGATAGAGCCATGTCCAGTTCAACAACATGCATGCACAGGGTGGTACTGGAATGGTTTATAGGAGCAGACAGCAAATGTTGACAAACAACCAGGCCACCTGAGTGGGGAATATACTATGTCGGTAGCTACAATATTTTTGAGAAAGTATGTTAGCAGTGTGCTACAGTATATTGTGACTCCCCGTAGATGGGGATTTGTCTTGCAAATTGACTGAGGCGAGGTGGAATCCTCAAACTTGAGAAACATAAATGCCAATTCTAGGTTCTCCATAAATTATGCATCAACAGCAGCAGAGATTTGTAATGTTGGGTACACCCGCATCACCCATTGGCTTTGTTCAATTAGATACCAGTTAAAATACAAACTGGAGCAATATCAAATCAATGCAAAAAAAATGTCCAACCTACCTCTGGTTAAAGAAAACATTAAATAAACGGATAGGATAATTACTCGATATATGAGTCAGTTAATATTATTGGGACTTTGCTCTTGAGGACCCTCGCCAGGGGAGCAGGTGACCGTTCGCTCCCTTAGTGTTTGCTCCGCTCCGGCACCACACTGAGGACAGCCACAGGCCAGATGGGGCGTAACCATGCGTTGTGATGCTCATGAACGGCGGGTTCATAACCATCAGTGGGGTTGACAGTGACTGTCGTCAGTTGACCAAACGTACAAGGTAGCTACATACATAATACAGCCAGGAGGACACAAACGTACGGTACATCAACACTTTCTCCACAAGCACATTGTATTTCATATAAAACATTGTAAAATCGGCTGTCCTGCTTGTAGAAAATGTGGGATGGGCAGTAGAGTATATCAAAATATAGATTGTAAAGCTGGGGCTCTTGTTGAGACAATTATAAATCGTGATTGTGCTTGAGTTTGAATCAGTGAACTGCATAACAGCGTATAATACTGAAGGGAAGAGTTTAAACATAGGACTTTGCCAACAAAGACTTTTATCTACTTGCTCGGGGTGAACCAGTAAAAAAAAATTGTGACTGCATGCTCAGTTTAAAAGAAGTTACCATCTAGAGTTGTCACAATCAGTCATTTTGCTAAAGCTAGTTAGCGCATGATAAACTACCTCTAACTGCTTTCATAATGGATGCATTGTTCCAGAGGTTCATCTGACCCTGGAGAAGTAGATAAAAGGCTTGATCGACAAATATTTGTGCCTTTTGTTGGTTGGATTGTTTTCACATCGAATTTGATGTTTCACTATATAAACAAACAAATAAGGTGTTGACGGTGCTGTTTTATAATATATTCTGTGTGCTTATCTTGAGTGCCAGATCTGTTGAGCAATTGTGACAAAAACTGGTTTTACAATGTGCAAAGAAGCTGACAGGAACCCAAACAGATCTGGGACCTGCCTGCCTATAGGACTCTACATTCTGGTGCCTTCCAGGATACCAATAATAAAATTACTGAAGCCAGATTTGGTTCTATGATCTTTCTGGAGGTTGCATTGCATCTATCGTTTATTATAGAGCAGGGCTCTTAAACCAGGGTCTGCAAAACATTTTTAGATCATTTTGAGTTTTTTTTTGTATTATTTAAGCAAACAATGGTGTTTTAACTTTTTTTTCGCAAATTAGTTTCAATCACGAAAATAGTTAAGATCTATCTCTGCATAACCTAAAATCTTTATCATTCTTACTATCCACCCACGATGATAATTATATTTTCTCTGAATATGGAAATATCCTTTGCCCTAATCTGTCTCTGTACACCAGTACTAGTCAGGGCCTTGTTACTAAGCAGGGATGCTCTAGGGCCACAGCCTCCAAAGGGGCCCCAACCCAATTATTATTATTTCCAGCAGTAGCTGAGTGGACCCGGAACACAACGTACTCAGGAGCCAAAAAGACTATCTGAAAATGTTAAAACAAAAATTGTCATGAGGTAGAGAGGAAGCCTTGCCATTTTAACACTCAATTACAATTACTTTTTGTTTGTTTGAAAATGATTATCAGTGCATAAAAATCTTGAATAGTGGAGTACTGTACATACCAATATCAGAGCATTGATTATTGTGTTTTATTACACCTTCTAAACTTATTCCTTTGCCCTATGTCTGTTGTCTGTTGAATATGTTGTGGACCCCTGCTGTACCGCCGACCCCAGTTTGAGAACCACTGCTTTACACCACCTAATGTCAAGATTGAAGCAGCTGAGCTGCCTAATGGAATGCTATCAAGTTTTAGCTTGAGTGGCGTATTATGTCCTAAAGTCCTGGTCTGCTTCCTAACTGGCATCCTGTCCTCAGCAGGCCCCAGTCTAAAGTAGGACACTGAAGAGGGAACAGGTTGGCATTTGGGATGCAGAACTGGTCAGTTTGCACCGACTGGCTGCGTCCATTAATGGCTCTTCATTTTCATTATGGTTGGATTTTTCCTCTTCGGTAGGTTAGGCGAAAATTGTTTACCGCAAAAAATGTCTTATATGTATGTGTACATCAATTGAACATGGAAAAAAACGAATCAATTGAAAATGTAAAAAGATAATGGAGTGTATCTTTTCATGGGAGTTCAGGGCCCTTGTCATTTGGAAAAAGACATGTTTGTTACTAGTGGGGCAAAGCTTTTGTAATGGGTCTCTGGGTATAGTTGGGACCAGAATGCAGATCTATAAAACTTCAGTTGGGGGAAGAGCAAAGGCAGGAATAACAAACGTGTGTGTGTGTGTGTGTGTGTGCGTGCGTGCGTGCGTGCGTGCGTGCGCGCGCGTGTGCGTGCGCGTGTGTGTGCGTGTGTGTGTGCGCGTGTGCGCACATGCAAATACACGAGCACATGCACGTGTAATATTGCGCCACAGGCTGACACGTCGTTGCCAATGATCAAGTTGTAGGGAAAGCAACACATTTGATAGTGGCCTGTGTTTGGCTGTTACAGTACGTAACTCTCCTCCCTCCTACCCCTGTGTGGTTGGGCTTTGTCTGGCTGTTACTATAGGTGTACGTACCCCTCCTGACTCTTCCACCTGTGTGGTTGGGCCGTTCAGCTGCTGTGGTGACGAGAAAACAAGGCCGTTCTCTCTCATTGGGGCTGAAGATCTCCTCTGGCGAGATGGCCTGGTCTATATGAGGACAATCCTCATTGGCTAGCGCTGCGTTGGCTGCCTCTCCATTCAGCTTGGAATCTTCACCCACATACACACACAGACACACACGCACACACACACAGGAAATTCCACAGAAATATAATTAGAACTGGAGATTCTGTGGAAATAGAATCAAATCACTTCTAAGAACATTAGAACATGTTGTCTCTCGGGGAGATGTGTACAACAGGGTGATAACACTGATCAAATAAAGTCATTCGATTCAATACAACTTTATTCCCTGGGAAGTTACCCGTGCCTCCATCTGTGCTCAAGGCTGGCTAAAAGTGACAAAATGTTGTTTAGTAACCGATAAATAACATTATCAGCATATATGTCAAGAGCTGCCTTCAGTAGATAGCCTTGTTCTAGTTATAGCATCATTCAGATAAGAAAATCGACTCTCAGAAATCATTTCAAATAGCATTAGTTTGGACAAGCAAAGATATGCCCTGACACATGCTACAGCAGGAAATTGGTGTGTGTATGTGGTAATATTGGTGTCTGACTGTGCATGGACTCAGGTGGACAGTGGGTGTAGCAGTGGGCGCATGGATATTTTGGAATGGTATGTGGGAGGGTGTCAATGTGAGAAATGTTCACCTAAAACATCAACCCACTTCAGTAGGAGCCTAGGACCTCAATAATACCTGTCTGTGTGTCTGGTGATAAGCACTAGTGTGTCATATGAACGGTAAGTGTACTGTCCAGTACATTCCTCCACCACAATGGATCACAGTTCTGCCCAACCCTGTCCCGGGAGATCTACCCTCCTGTAGGTTTTAACTTCAACCCCAACCCTAGACATCTACCCTCCTATAGGTTATAACTCCAAGCCTGTCCTGGAGATCTACCCTCCTGTAGGTTTTAACTTCAACCCCAACCCTAGACATCTACCCTCCTATAGGTTATAACTCCAACCCTGTCCTGGAGATTTACCCTCCTGTAGGTTTTAACTCCATCTTTGTTCCTGTCGATCTACCCTCCTGTAGGTTTTAACTCCATCTTTGTTCGTGTAGATCTACCCTCCTGTAGGTTTTAACTCCATCTTTGTTCGTGTAGATCTACCCTCCTGTAGGTTTTAACTCCATCTTTGTTCCTGTAGATCTACCCTCCTGTAGGTTTTAACTCCATCTTTGTTCCTGTAGATCTACCCTCCTGTAGGTTTTAACTCCATCTTTGTTCCTGTAGATCTACCCTCCTGTTGGTTTTAACTCCAACCATGTCCCTGGAGATCTACCGTCTCCTGTAGCTTTGCCACCCAGTGTTTCTTTCTGATAGCCATGCTATTAAGCACTGTGAAATCGATAGGGGCTAACTTTTCTCTTCCAGAGTGTAATCTGTTAGGCATGCAGCTTATTGATTTGAATAGGATGTTGATGTGTTTAATTAGATGTGGCAGGAGGAGTCACCTGATTGAGACTCTGGGAGGAGAGGTAGGGCATCTAGAGAACAACAGGGAGACCGCAGTGTGATGGATTGAAGGGAAGAAAAGAGAAACAGTGAGAGGAACAGTAAAACAAACAGACAAACGGAGAAAAACAATGCGACAGTAGAACTATGAATTCAAGGGAAAAGATGAAGACAAAAGAGTGATACAAATGATGGGACGGCATAACTATAAAACCTGAAGTAAAGCAAAATAGAAAGAAACAATGACGATTAAAAAAATTGACAAGAAACAACTAAATAGATTGAGATGTATTGAATTAGGATCCAGCCAACCCAAATCTCGTTATAAAATATCTAAATTAAACCATCATGTTGTAAGACATGCAGAGGGACACATTGAGACAAACAAGGAGACAAATAGTGGGACACACTGAGGCTAACAGTGAGACAAACTGTAAGACAAATTTAGACAGTGAAACACTAACAGGGAGACAGTGATACAGCTGAAAATAAGTATGCTGCATGAAAATGATCACCCTGAAGTCTCATTCAAAGTTGATATAGGCAAGTCATCATTACAATCTGTTACCTATGGTTCCACATTTGTGCTAGCGACATCATTTTATTGTTCTTTATCTATCAGACTCTTGAGAATACGCATTTTTAAGTCATTCAAGTATTGCATTGCAAGAATGCCCTGTTTTGAAGTTTAAAATGTTCTGGAACGGTTAGAAGTAACCAAAATGTTAGCACACTTGCTAACTAACATTAGCGCAATGATTGAAAACGATTGTATCTAACAACATTGCAGCAAATATTATCATGCATATGCTAGTTAGCATCAGCTCGCAAAAGTTCACCCTGGATTAGATGGAGATATGTATAACTTGTATCTGGGGAGTTGTGAACCTTAATATCAAAACTTTAAGTTTGGAGTTTAGAAAGCAATCTCTTGGAGTTTCTTACCTGGAAACTTCACTTCGAAGACGTCATCATGTGCCGGCGCCATGTTTTGAGCCAAAGCCATGACAGGGTGGACTATGTTCGGGCTTTCAGGTAGGAGTGGTGGTTTATGGGGTGTTGATGGAGAGTTGAGACCGGACTTACAGTAGTTGGGGGATCCAGGTTGAGGTGCTCTGGGGATATGCTTGTTTTTCTTCTTTGGTAGCTTTTGTTTCGCCATGGCCAATGAGTAATACATTCCAAAGTTGTTGACGATCACAGGGACAGGCATAGCGATGGTCAGGACACCCGACAGGGCACAAAGTGCGCCAACCAGCATACCCGACCATGTCTGGGGGTACATGTCGCCGTAGCCGAGGGTCGTCATGGTAACAACAGCCCACCAGAATCCAATGGGTATGTTCTTGAAGTGTGTGTGTTCGCTGGCGCGTGGGTCAGTTTGATCGGCTCCCATCCGTTCGGCGTAGTAAATCATCGTTGCGAAGATGAGCACTCCGAGGGCGAGGAAGATTATGAGCAGGAGGAACTCGTTGGTGCTAGCTCGTAAAGTGTGACCCAAAACCCGCAGGCCCACAAAATGACGGGTCAGCTTGAAGATACGTAGGATCCTGACAAACCTCACCACCCTCAGGAAGCCCAAAACATCCTTGGCCGCTTTAGACGACAGCCCGCTCAACCCAACCTCCAGGTAGAACGGCAAGATGGCCACAAAGTCGATAACGTTGAGAGCTTTCTTCATGAACTCCATCTTGTCCGGACAGAATATAACTCGCATCATGAACTCGAACGTGAACCAGACCACGCAGACCCCTTCAATGTATGTGAGATAGACCACTGTCTCCGTCTCCTGGTATACACGTTCCACTGTCTCATTGTTGACCATCTCCAACTCGGTCCGGTTCACAATGGGGTTGAAGAACTCGTGGGTCTCCAGGCAGAAGGTGGAGATGGAGACAAGGATGAAAAATAGAGAGGCAAGGGCTATCCACTGCGGAAGAGAGAGAAAAAATACATGTGAGGACCTTATCAAACGTTCATGAAATGTATGTAAAAACTATATAATCTGTACATAAAATATACAGGTCAATATGGACACCAGAAGGAATTATTTTGGCCGGGGTAAATATCTAATGTGAATGAGAAATGGGGGAGGAATTATTAAGAGAGCAATCAAAAATAGTTTATTTGATGGTTACGGAAGGGAGTAGCGTTTACAATTCACTATACAGTGGTGAAAGGTCAGGCTTATCTACAGTGAAGGATTACATTATGATGAACACAAAGGTCAGGATTATCCACTGTGGAGGATTACATTATGATGAACACAAAGGTCAGGATTATCCACTGTGGAGGATTACATTATGATGAACACAAAGGTCAGGGTTATCCACTGTGGAGGATGAATTTAGGATGAACACAAAGGTGAGGATTATCTACTGTGGAAGATGGCATTAGGATGAACACAAAGGTCAAGGTTATCTACCACAGAGGAGGATGACATCAGGATGAACACAAAGGTCAAGGTTATCTACCACAGAGGAGGATGACATCAGGATGAACACAAAGGTCAAGGTTATCTACCACAGAGGAGGATGACATTAGGATGAACACAAAGGTCAAGGTTATCTACCACAGAGGTTGACATGATGAACACAAAGATCAAGGTTATCTACAGTGGAGGAGGACAACCAGCAATGCCAGTTGGCCTTCAGTGTGGTGTTCAAATGAAATCAGCACCGTCAAGGGTTGGTGTGGTTGCATGTAGACGCTATTGATTTTCTGATTGAGAGCAAGCAGTGTGATAGAGGTAGAAAGGCTCGATGAGATGTGCGCTTTGAAGGACACGCGTCTCAATCTTCGACTCTCACATGGCATGGCTGCCATGAGGCCATGACAAAATGCTAATTTCATTTCACAAAATTGAGTGGAGGAAGAACTGGATGAAACGTATTGATTTGTTATGGGATTTAATTTCGCTCATGGCTAATGTGTCGTTGGGTCTAATTGTCCCCTAGACCCTCATCCATTTCCACTCCCTCAGCTTTGGGACACTCGCAAACAGAGGAGGCAGAAGACCAAGGGGAAAGGGGGTCATTTACAAGCCAAAAGGATGCGGCATGGGAATGGAGAAGGCCCTGGTCAAACACAGGCCAGCTGACAGTCTTGCCTGGGCCCGGGACGAGATAAACTTACATGTGCCCCCCCCATGCCCAGATCTCTCATTTTCCCTTGCTGTTGCTCTCTTTAATGTAAATCAAATATTACATATTTTATCCTCAAATAGGCCTATTTTTTTATAATTCCATAAATGAATGAGGGCCCAGTTCCGGGCCCCCCCTACCCTGGACCCGGGACGATGGACCCGTTTGTCCCCCCCTATCGGTGGGCGTGGTCAAACATAGTGCGCACTACATTGGGAATGAGGAATTAGTGGTCTACTGTTGCCGTGGTTAAACAGCCTGTTAGTATGGCCAAAGGGATCTCCAGTAGCCAGGCCATCTATGTCCCCTGTCCAGTAGATCCATAGTGCTGAACGCTTTCAAGTCACAGTGCTAAACGCTCTCAAGAGTCACAGTGCTGAACGCTCTCAAGAGTCAGTGCTGAATGCCCTCAAGAGTCACAGTGCTGAATGCCCTCAAGAGTCACAGTGCTGAATGCTCTCAAGAGTCACAGTGCTGAATGCCCTCAAGAGTCACAGTGCTGAATGCCCTCAAGAGTCACAGTGCTGAATGCCCTCAAGAGTCACAGTGCTGAATGCCCTCAAGAGTCACAGTGCTGAATGCTCTCAAGAGTCACAGTGCTGAACGCTCTCAAGAGTCACAGTGCTGAATGCTCTCAAGAGTCACAGTGTTCTAAATAGTCTCAAGAGTCACAGTGTTCTAAATAGTCTCAACAGTCACAGTGCTTAACGCTCTCAAAGGAAAGGCACCAGATCCTGTGAAGTGCCACCTGGCAGAGTTTTCTGGCACCTGTTGAAAATAGCCATTGTTGTAATCGGTTCTGCTTGCTGTCTTTTTGCCATGGTTTCTTAGCTGCAAAGTTCCCTTAGTGGCCATTTCTAGCAAGACTTCTCACAGTCAAAGTGTAAGTTGGTGCCAGATTACACTGTCCAGTGCTGAGTAAGCACATGACTGGATTTCCTTCTATCCCTCAAGGAAGTGAACTTTAAGCCCTGTTGTTCAGATTCAGATAGCTTTTCGGATCTACCACTACATTTCCTAGCTTCAACCTGCCCGGTTTCCTTACATGTCATTTATACTGGTCACTTCCACAACAGATTACATTCTTGTTACTTTTTATTGGAATAATATTTATCTTTATTCTAATTTTACAAAGTGGTTATACTTGTAAAAAACATTTCTGCTTAGATAAAAATTGAAGAAAATTACTGAGAGTAACTTTAGTATGTTTTAAAAACCGATAACAGGAAACCTTGGTTTTTCCAGTAGAAAAACCCACCTGCAGTGAAGGCAGTGATGACAGTCTTCACAACAGGAGTGAGGAAGAGTGTAACCTCCTTTACAATCACTTTTAGAATCACCTTCAGAACCACCTTAAGAATCACATTTACATATACTCAGAATTCTAAACATATAGAGTCTGAATACACAAAATGTACACAAAGTCAAATGTGATGGAGAGTAACCAAATAGGATAATGGAATAGTAGCAGTGAGTAAATACATAGATTTACAGTTAATGCACACATTTGTACACAGACCGGATATGAGTGAGAGGACATATCCCTTTGGAGAAAGATAAAGTACTATAGAGAGAGAGAGAGAGAGAGAGAAATAGAGGGGGAGAGAGAGAAACAAAGACAACGAGAGAGGGAAGGAATATCTCCTTTTGGAAATGAATCAATGCCATCTCATTTTAATAGAGAGAAAGGATGTTAAAGGGAGAGAGTGGAGGGGAGGAGTTGGGATCAATAGCTAATACACAGCATCTCTGTCTTCCAGACATTCGATGGTCCATGGCCCTATCCTACAGGCATGATACCCAATCAGCCAGTCAATCATTCACATTAGGAGAGGGGTGTGTCCCAAAGGGCATTCTATTCCTTATATAGTGCACTAACTTCGACCTCTGGTGCCATTGGTCAAAACGAGTGCAGCATGTATCGAACAGAGTGCCATTTGGGACACCCAGGACTAGGTTACTGTATAATTCATCAAAGAAACAGGATGTTTAGCACCTTAACACATTAAATGTCCTGCAAATGGCAAATCGCCCCCTTAACTTTAGCACTTGGTCATACAGTCTACACTCCACAGCAACAACTTGTGGATGTTCAATAAGTTCCTGATATCTAAATGGCACCCTGATCACTATTTGGTGACCTTGCTTATCAACCCGGCCCCACCTAAATCCACTGTCATCCATGAACATGCAGACCGCACTGAGAGAACTCAGGAGCTCAGAGAGCTGGGTTGAAATGGACCCCTAAATTGAGAATTGCAACTATGGATCCCAGTAAAAAGCGGTGGACATGACAGGGAGCTGTTTTTTTTCCTCCCTCGCTAAATCCTCTTTGTCTGCCTGGTTATTATCCAGCACAACATGGCATGGAAGATTCAGGTTACAAAGAACTGGTGGAATCGATGTTGTCCCCCTGACGACAGCCACTGACAGCTACATCTGGCAACCCCCTGACAGGGTAGACTTTCAACTGAAATGGTCAGACGCTTTCTCCTGAATGAAACTGAATTACAGATTTTTCACAAAACATCACAAATCCTAGCTGATTGAATTTGTGGATTTCCCTTCAATTTGGCACACATGGCTGAGGCGTCTTCCCTGTAGTTCTGCAATGTTGTTCAAGTGCCGATCAGTTTAATGACAAAGACGTTAAGGATTGCGGCTTTAAAGTTGTCCATACTGCCTCTCTGATCTGGGAACAGAGCACAGCGTCACCTGTAGCATGCTCAGTGCAGTCTGCTTGTTCCATTACAGTCTCTTCCATGCAAGTGGACCTCGGCTTCAGGTCCATATGGGTCTGTCCCAAAGTAGGGTGACTTGGAAGGCGACTAGCCTTCATTCCCAGTCAGGTCCTGCTGGCTCCCTGAGACAGTCAGTCTAATGCTACTCATCATCCAGACTGAGCTCTGAACCTCCAGACACATCACTTAATTTGTCAGCTAGTGAGCAATAAGTGCATGCTAACATGTAAAAGGTTCCATAAGAGTTCTGTGGTTGTTCCTGTATGGGAAAAGGTTTTCTTCAAACTAGAACAATGTAGGGTTATATGCAGCATTGGATTCCACCTGGAGCCAATAGGTTTCGAACTGGAACCAAAAATGGATTCCCTAGAGCCAAGAACCTTAATTCTTCAAAATGATTTCCCACATGAACGGCCAAAGAATCTGTTTGAAACCTTACCTTTGTGATTGTGATGCAGCCCCTCAGCCAAACCACCAAAAAATTAATTGTGGAATCAAAATTGTGATGATAGTTTTTATATCTCATTTTGAGGTCTTTCAGCAACAAAACTATAACAGGGGCAGGAGATGCACCACAGCACAGGTTGGACTGCTTGTCCCACAAACAATAAACGCTCACTTTCATTGTCCATTGCAAAACATACATCAATACCCCAGTGAACTCTACTCACTTTTGGTAAGCGCTAATGACCATCCTGGGAGTGACAAGCCACAAGGCGGAGCTTTTGCCCACAGCAACACTATGACTGGATAATGACTAGATTCCATTTAAAGCAGGGGTGTCAAACCGGTTCCACGGAGGGCCGAGTGTCAACAGGTATATGATTTTTCCTATAAATTGGTTTCCAGTTCAGACCAAAACAACCAGGTGAGGGTAGAAACTAACCAATGAGTGACCTAATTAATTAATCAAGTACAAGGTGAGAGCAAAAACCTGCAGACACTCGGCCCTCCATGGAACCGGTTTGACACCGCTGATTTAAAGCGTTTTGCCACTGTCGGCGAATCCGTGTTGATGTGTCTGGGAGTGAACAGGGAATCCGTCATTTGAGTTCATTTTTCAGAAAAAAAGGGATGCATTCCGAATGGTGATGATGCCTGAGATGTGTTCGTCCCACTGACCCTTTATTCCGCCATTATTTCGATGGTTTGGCCCTGGCTTGGTTAATCCCACTGGATGCATGTACGTTGTGTAATGCTAAAAAACTAAACCTGGCGGAATATCTCACAACAGAGTGGTAGGAGGCCTTCCTGCTATCAGGTGGCATGTCCGCTGTGAGTAAACAGTCTGTAATGAATGCACACGGTCATCCAATTCAACACATGCCTTTAAATGCTCCATGCAACTTTAGCTTAGATCCCTTGCAGTATGAATCATAATCACATTTGAAAAAAATACACTTTAAACACCCAGAAATCCTGCTGATTCTTAAAGATGACAAATTCCTGCTGAATTAAATGGAACGTTAATCTGAATCTGAATCAATCTCGAAACACAGGTAATATATTGACATTGATTAGTTAATCTAATTGACCACCTTCTGTGTGCAGTAAACCCCTGTCAAATGTCAATTTGTCTTGCTCGCAGTGAAATATATTATCATGCTTTTGTCCAAAGTTGGGATGCTGCATAAAATGTAAAGAAAAACAGAATGCAATGATGTGCAAATAATTTAAACTTTATATTCAATAGAAAATGGCACCAAGACAACATATCAAATGTTGAAAATTAGAAAAGTTATTGTTTTTTGGAAAATACATGCTCACTTTGAAATTGATGCCAGCAACACCTTCCAAAAAAGCTGGGAAAGAGGCACCAAAAGACTGCAAATGTTGTATAATGCTAAAAAACTAAACCTGGTGGAATATCACACAAATAATTAGGTAAATTGGCAACAGGTCAGTTACATGATTGGGTATTAAAAAATCATTCCAGAGCGGATGGGTCTGTCAGAAGTGAGGATGGGGAGGGGTTCACCAGTCTGTGAAAAACTGCGTGGGCAAATAGTGTCAGAATTCAAGTATAATGTATCACAACATAAAATAGCAAGAGTATTGGGATCTCATCATCTATGGTACACAATATGATAAAAAAATTCTGAGAGTAATCTAAAGTAATCTCAATATGCAAGGAACAAGGCCAAAAAACAATATTGGATGGCCATGATCTTCGGGCCTTCATGTGGCACTGCATTAAAATCAGACCTCTGTGATTCTGTAGTGGACCTCACTGCATGGGCTTAGGAACACGTCTGAAAACAATTGTCTGTGAACACTGTACGTCATAGCATTTACAAATGCAAGTTAAAGCATCCAGAAACACCAGCCCTTTCTCTGGGCCTGAGCTAATTTTAGATGGACTGAGGCGAAGAAGAAACTGTCCTGTGGTCTGACAAATCAAAATTGTATCTTATTTTCAGGACTCATGGATGCTGTCATGGCGAGGGATTATCCAGCTTGTTATCATCACACAGTGCAAAAGCTAGCATCCCTGAAGATATGGTGGGGCATTAGTGCACATGGCATTGGTGACTTGCACATTTGTGAAGGCACCATTAATGCTGAATAATATATACAGGTTTTGGGGCAACATATGCTGCCATCCAGACAATGTCTTTTTCAGGGAAGGCCTGTCATGTCCTGGCTATGCCCCTAGCCATCTTTGCGCTGGCTGGGGCCATAGTCAGGACATGGCCAAAATAGGTGACTCTAGCCACCTCTATGTGTTTTGGTCGCCCCAATTGGAGGCAGGTGTTCGTTATTGCCTCCAATTGGGGAACCTATTTATGTTCAGTGTTTGACCACAGTAATGTGGTTCATTTTGGTTGTCAGCCGAAGGCGCTACTACCCAGTCATAAGTTTGCCTTAAGTTTGTTTGTTTGTTCCGTTTGTACTTTATTAAAGACATGGACTACTCATACAGCCGTTCTGCCTCTGCCTATCTGTCCAAACCCCAAACTTATGATAAGGCCTTGCTTTTTTCAGCAAGACAATGCCAAACTACATTCTGCACATATCACAACAGCATGGCTCCATAGTAAAATAATCTTGGTGGTAAACTGGCATGCCTGCAGTCCAGACCTGTCACCAATTGAAAACATTTGGGTTGTATTTATTTGATTTTTTCACCCCAACTATGTTTCTAGAGGTTTTTCGCAGCTACCTGTGGCAAGCTCTGGAGAACTGAAGTTTTAGACTTTCTAGCTGAGCGAGCAATCTGATAAAAAGCTGAATTGCAGTTCTAGTACTGCCCACTGAAAAAGATTGCTCCCACACTTAAACAGATGGCTCCCACACTAAAACGGATGGTTCCCACACTAAAACGGATGGTTCCCATACTGAAACAGATGGCTGCCACACTGAAACGGATGACTGCCACACTGAAATGGATGGTTCCCACGCTGAAACGGATGGCTGCCACACTGAAACAGATGGCTGCCACACTAAAACGGATGGTTCCCATACTGAAACAGATGGCTGCCACACTGAAACGGATGGTTCCCACTGAAACGGGTGGCTGCCACACTGAAACGGATTGCTGCCACATTGAAATGAATGGCTCCCATGCTGGAGATTTTAAGAGTATAAGTAGGAGATTTTAAGAGTATAAGATTATATCAATTAATAAATGCTTGTGGGCTGTGATTCTGGAGGTCTCTGTATGTATAGCTGCTCTGTTGCTGGGCCTAGTTGGTGTTGCGACTTTTTTTTAACCTTTAATAACTGTGACTTAGTGAAAGGGAAATGACAGTGTTGATTAGCCGTGTGACTGGCCACCTAATCCTGCAACTACACCCTTCACCACGGCGCTCAGCAGCCACAGCATGCCTCTCCAACACGGAGGTCCTCAGCCGGCTGGTCCAAACAGTGCACATGCAATATCACACAGAGTAAATGTGATGCCGTTATAATGGGTTATGGGGCATTCGTTGTGCATTATGACACGAATATATTGTATTATGAGGCATTTACAATGCATACTAAGACTTGTTATAAGCACGTATTGGCCCCTCTAGTGGATATTTACTTAAAGTAAAAAAGGGCACTAGAAATAAGCAACTATTTTGCTGGGGCGTTGTTTCCCAAAAAACACGCAATTTTTTTGGAGCCTCATCGGTAGTATGGACCCCCCTGCTGCCTGGCAGCAGGCATTTCAAGAAGAGAAAAAAGTTACAACAAAAGA
The DNA here is from genome assembly GCA_016801105.1 of Esox niger. NCBI lineage: Eukaryota > Metazoa > Chordata > Actinopteri > Esociformes > Esocidae > Esox > Esox niger. The sequence continues at coordinate 33,422 of JACXGJ010003672.1, forward strand.
TTTTCGCCATAAAATATATTTTTAAAATACTGACTTAAATGTATCAAATCTATTACAATTATTTATGTTAGATACACTTGCTTTTGCACATAATTTCATCGATTTAAAAGACCACCCACACCCTGTTTGCGTGTCATGTTTTCTTTTAATTAAACTCACATGACACTTCTGAGATACCGTAAATAGCTAGCAGCCAGTACATCCAACTTCATTCACAAAAAAATCCTAAATGAAACAAATCTATCACAGTGAAGCTGTGAACTAAAAACTAAACAAAAAAACTCAGCAGGGGAGTTTGCAGAAGCTACCCAGTTTATTTAAAAGTAGTGCTGAAAAGGAATCAGATGAAGGAGAACTTACTGCCGATACTTTTGCCACCACCAGTTCAAATAATTGTAGCAGCATGTTTAGCACACCCCTACACGCTAACACTACAGCAGCTAGTGCACACCCCTACACGCTAATACTACAGCAGCTAGTGAACACCCCTACATGCTAATACTACAGCGGCTAGTGCACACCCCTACACCCCTACACGCTAACACTACAACAGCTAGTGCACACCCCTACACGCTAACACTACAGCGGCTAGTGCACACCCTTACACGCTAACACTACAGCGGCTAGTGCACACCCCTACACGCTAACACTACAGCGGATAGTGCACACCCCTATACGCTAAAACTACAGCGGCTGGTACACACCCCTACACGCTAACACTACAGCAGCTAGTGCACACCGCTATACGCTAACACTACAGCGGCTAGGATATAATCAAAGCTTTTGCCGAGGCCAAAGCCAGGATGGTTAGTTTCTGGATTTAAAAATTAAGAAAACTGATTTTCACTCTTCTAGTTTAACTGACAAGAGAACCCATTAGTTTAAGGGACCTGATAATTCTAGCTACATATGACAGGATTTTGATAATTCGCCCGCATAATGACATAATTTTGGCACGCAGTGTGTGTGCGGTAAAATAAAATTGTCACGATAGACATGGGGCCCCTAAAGCAAGCTTTGATCTGAGACACAAAATTGGCAACCATATCCCTGCTATTTTGGCATCTTCTATTTAGGAGCAAACAGCAGTTTTCTGTTCTGACACTATCTTAGGAATAACCATTTATATATTGCTGTATATAGTCAAACTAATGTAATTATTGTTTATCAGCTGGATCTTGCAATCAAAATATGTGAAAAATAACCTTTAACCCATAGTAACCTTAAATTTGAGCAGAACAGTTCAAAGAAAATTATATTCATCTCAAAAACACTTCTAGATCATTGGCACCTCTTCATTTAATACTTTAATACATCCCTTGCCAATAGCTCTGAGTTCTATCATTTTTTCATGAGGTTGGAGAATACATAGCAAGGGACTCTATTCAGCTCACCCCAATGGTTTTCAATGGGGTTTAGATCAGAGCACTCATGGCCATTGCAAAAGCCTGAATCTGTGAAACGTTTTTGTGTGAATCTGAGGAAATGGTTTGGTCGTTGTTGCTGGAGGATCCATCAATGACCCAGTTTCCTGGCAGACAGATTTTGGTCTTAAACCTCCCAGTAGAGGAATGATCTGCAGATCCAGATGTGAGACATAGACTCAGTATCAACCTTTCAAGTGTTTAACGAAGACTCATCTCTTCATTAGTGTCTGTGACTAAGTGGTAGTCTGGCCCAGGGGCATGAATGTGATGAACCATCCCTGATTTCATTGCCTGGTGGGCACCCTTGTCTCCACCGAGGCATCCCCTCTCCAATGAAACGTTCTGAAAAGCCTGAAGAGGACTGTCCACCATCGGAGACTGCCTCCTCTAAATGTTCCTCGCCACTGTCCTTTAACTTCTAGTTGTTGCTTGCTCTTTGGGGTTTTGGACAAGGTGTCTGTATGAGCACTTTGCGACAAATATGATTGACTGTGTCCTAATAATATTCCAATGGTAAAACAGACACAAAACATCATGGCATCCATCCCTTTTCTTTATACCAAACATCTCTGATGTAAATGGACACAAATACACAAAATAAATGGAGCCAATATATGTGCCAAGAATATTCTTTGTCTTTGATCATGTAGATTTCACGACTATGCTTATAAACTATATTACATACATATTGTAGGACACGTTATAACACACACAAAATTCACATAGGGATCCCATAGATGGCTACGGATGTAAACATGTTTCTCCGCCAGCATCATGTGGGGAGGGAACCTGAAACCATATGGAAGCCTGCCCATAACAACAGGTTGAAGAAAGTCACCCCTTCAGCAGTCCAACAGCAACCTGTGTTGTGTGTCCGTCCGGCTGGCGGGCTGCCATCAGACACTGCTGACCACTGCTCATGGTGCCAAAGATCTGCCTCACTAAACACACTGACCTGACCTGTTTAACTGACACCAACTGCCAACATCCTGAGTACTTTGAAACTAGCAGCTTCTCGGACCAGGTGTTTTAAACTGACAAGCTTCCAGGTACTCTGAGCTGCAGAGTAGGCCCACTGTGCTTTCCTTGGATTTCTTTCGTTTCACATTGTTCTTGACGGTATTGTTCCCAAGAATTGTGGTGGGTGCCTAACTGGGTTTGATCAGTACAGGCTGGCTCAGGTGCCTTGGCTCTGCTTGGTATGTCTTAGCTCAGTAATAAAGAGGTACAGGACTAGTAGCAGGGTACATTCAACTGTTTCTGTCTGCCAGAAATGGCCACCCCATGCAGGGCAGGACCATTGATCCTGATGGTACACGACCTAGGGTTGGAAGTTTGAAATGCCATTGAAACCATGTACTTTGTCTTGCCTACTGTCCTGTTACAGTAACATTATCCTGCTGTGGAAAACCTCCCTGTGGGCTAGCTAGCATCCCATCTCAAGGTCACTGTCACACATCTTTGCATTGCATAGCCAGAGGTATTCAGTCAATCCATCATTAGACTGAACATCAATGGGAGAGAAAAAAATACTTATCCAGTCATAGTTATACATAAACAGTAGATCTCTCTTCTACTCACCCTTGACCAATTTAGTCAAAGTTATATATGAACAGTAGGTCTCTTTTCTTGACATATCTAGTCATAATTATAAATGCACAGTTGATCTCTTTTCCACTCACCCCTGGCATAACTAGTAATAGTTATATATAAACAGGAGATCTCCCTTCTACTCACCCTTGCCATGGTTAGTCATAGTTATTTATATGAACAGTAGATCTCTTTTTTTGACATATCTAGCCATAATTATATAGGAACAGTAGATCTCTCTCCTACTCACCCTTCACATATCTAGTCATAGTTTTATATGAAAAGTAGGTCTCTCTTCTACATTACCTTAACATATCTAGTCATAGTAATATATGAACAGTAGATCTCTCTTCTACTCACCCCTGACATAACTAGTCATAGTTATATAAGAACATTGGATTTCTCTTCTACTCACCTTGACATATCTAGTCATAGTTATATATGGAGAGTAGATCTCTCTTCTTGACTTATCTTGTCATAATTATATATGAACCGTAGATATCTCTTCTACTCAACCTTGACATATATCGTCACAGTTATATATGAACAGTAGATCTCTCTTCCACTTACCCTTCACATTTCTAGTCATAGTTATATATGCACAGTAGATCTCTCTTCTTGACATACCTAGTCATAGTTATATATGAACAGTAGAGCTCTCTTCTACTTACGCATGGTTATATATGCACAGTAGATCTATTCTACTCACCCATGACATATAATTGTACTTATATATGAACAATAGATCTCTTCTACTCACCCTAGCATATTTAGAGGAATAGGGGTCCTCGAAAAGAGCCCACATGCGTTTCTGCCAGCGACCCCAGAGACCCCCTGCCTTTGCACCCGGAGAGTCTCCCTGCGCCAGCCTCCTAGTCATCTCATCCGCATCATCACCGACACCATCACCCTGGTCGGCGGTGGCCTCCGGGTCCAGATCGTCATTGCCCGTAAGGTCCAGCAGGGCCCCCCCGCCAAAACTATCGAGCGCTTCCTCTGCCTCCCGGTGCTGGCTGTAGGTCATCCAGCAACACGGCTCCACGTCTGTCTCGTCAATTCCCCAGAAGGCCAATTCTTCTTCGTACAGGGGTCCGCAGACATCTGCCGGACAGTGCAGTTTACCTGTCCTATAATAATTGAGGATGTGGGCGAAGACGCCAGGGTGGCGGTCAAAGAAGAATTCCTCATTTTTGTCGTCCCAGTCGAAGTGGCCAGCCGCATCCGGTTCGGCCAACCAAGATAAGCGGGTGCCTGGCAGGGTTCGCAGAGTACCGCGGTATGTCTGGTGTTTGATCCCTCCCACGTTTATCACAATGCGATCCTTTTCGTCGCTCAGGCCCATTGCGTCCCTTAGGCATGTCTCCAATAAGATACCGGCATTACAACCGCAACTCTACGAGCACCGCACGCGACTGCGGGAGGGAGAACTCGTGCAACAACAGTCGCAGTCTTTGGCTCTTGCTCTCTTCGCAAAAACGGGATTAGCAAATGAGGAAGGTACTGGAAAGAAAAGAAATACAAAAACTCGCAAAATGATCTGATGATGCGAATACGGGCAACAGATCAACGTGATAATTGCCTATAGGCCGACTTTGGCACTTGGCCACTGATTATAACAGATTATGCCTCAATTTTCTTCAATCCTGGCTGGCAACTACAATGCACTCAAGAGCCCAGACCAGAAAAAAAATCCAAAAAGATTATAGCCAATGGCATTCCATTAACAATGGACGTCACCTCATTGTAGTATAAATCCGAAAGGTTAAGAAGATAAAATTGGTGTTTTTTCGTCTTCTTTTTAATACGAATCCAAAACGACTCCCCCGTCGTGGTGGTTTTGGTATAATCAGTTTATGACATTCATAGGCAAGGTGACTGCGGTTCTGGATGCGGAGTGTGACTGCGTTCCGTGGTGCTGAAAGGACAGCACCGGTCACTCTTTCCCTCCCTCTCTCTCTATCTCCACCTCTCTCTCTCAGGCACCTTCCTTACCATTCAGACTGCTATCGATCGTCTCATGTAGCCTATCTTTCGCTTATTTCCTCCTCCAAAACGAAAGAAACATTCATTTTTCCGTAAGACGAAACAGTGGCAGCAACTGGTATGTATAGATGTTTCACACGCCGCGCCTTTTCTTCACACGCAGGTTTCTGTGTATGAATGTTTTTCTTCAGATGGTAATTGTTGTTTTCACCTATGCAATTGGCGGATCGATGCCCGGTATTCTCTCGTGTTAGAGCTGCTGGAGGGCGATCAGTCAACCGTGTCACCGTGTGAAGTCTGAAGAAAGCAAGACAGCGAGGCACGCGCGGTGTTGTCTGACCAGCAGTGCTCGCGTTGGGGTGGGTGAGGGTTCTCAGAATTGCTTCGAAGAACTACAAGACGAAAATGGAGAATACGACGAAGAAATGCAGAAGACGACAACCACGGCACTCAAAACGAAATTTCTCAAAAACGAAAAACTGCAACTAGGTTATAACCATTGTTGACAGCTCATTCCTACTGTCCCTCTTCTCAAACGACATTGAGCATGCCCAGTCTGAACCATTGTTTGGTAGAAATTGACTGTCAGGAAGTTCATGCATTCACTGATTTGTTTGTCTCCGATGCTGCCAGGCAGCCCCCCACACCTCTTCTCCCCTTTCTTTCCTACATGTCTTTGTTTATACTAGTATTTTGGACCATACGCACTTTAATAGTCTGTTTATAAAACTTCCTCAACCGGTATATGCTGGATTTGGCCCTAGAGTTATTAAGCTAAACGCATTATCAATTGTTAAACTGTAAGACATTCATACATTGAAAAATGTATACCATAAATACCATAAAACATGTAGGCTACACCGTAAATACGTCATTATGACGGTATAAATGCAAACGTTCAAAATCTTCCCCTTATAATGAAAAGTATTTCATAAGCAGTGATTTGACGCCCAGTGATTAATTCAGTTACCTTTACCGAGGCATATATGAACAGTATATGTGCGTTGTCATAAGAGAACAGTAACTATATTTTACCCCGCACTTTCGTCTATGTTCCCCTTCTCATATCTTTCAACGAACTATAAGTGTTTGTCCAAAATGGCACCCGTTGCCTTTTACAGAGCACAACTCGGCCCTGATGCCTTGGGCCCTAGTCAACAGTAGGAGCCGATTAAGAAAGAAGTGCAGGTATTGGGCATTGGCGATAGGGAGCGGTTATGAAAGCATTACTGAATAATACTCCATTTTGAATTCACCATGCGGGAGTGGGTAAAAATGATAACGAACACACTTTTAAATGATTTAGTTCTCCAAAGAAAAAATAAAGAAATCACAGTTATTTCACAGTTAATAAGAGTTTGAAGTGTCTGTTATGTGAGCTTACATAACATTGCTACTGCATGAGAGCTGTGTAATTATTGACTGTGTATATTGGAATGTGACCTCTTGACTAATTATTACTGCTACATTTACTGTAGTATTTTTAGAAGTTGTTTTTTCCACACAACATTTCAGTGAATACAAGCATTTCTAGGGGACCCATCAATTGACAAACAAGCAGCCCAAACATAGACTAACAGAAAATACCGTATGATCATAGACGGCAAATGAATGCATACATTTGTTTACTTGTTGAACACTAAGTTACTAATTCAAATCAAGGTAGGCAACAACATTAAAATGCAGAACAATATTTGTAAATCCAATAATAGCACGGCGCAGGATCAAGCATCTTACAACCCAGACTCCCAGCCTATGTTGAGTTCAGAGGATGTTCACCCTCTTCGCTGGTGGGCAGTGTCCCGTTACACCGTCATTAGTAGACTTAAAAGAAAAAAAGGTGGAGTTTCTAACTCATCTGGATGAACAGACCTCGAGGTTTCTGTCACAAATTCGTGTTCTTGGACCGAGAAGCGACAGCTTCTTTTCAGAATTTTGTGGACGCTGTTATCGCGCGCACTATCCTTGATTTATTTATTTACTTAAAGGAACTGAATATTCGGCGACATGGCGGTGGTGGGCTGTACGAAGTGTATCAAATTCATGCTCTTTTTCTTTAATTTCGTTTTCTGGGTGAGTCTTTCAACAAAAGCATCTGTCGTTACTTTAAAATGATTGTCTACATTCTTCTCCTTTCCGGAGTTTATGGTATATATGCTACAATTTTACCGTTACTTTAACTCGGACTTAGAACTTACTGTGTTTTTAATTACAGCTGTGTATTTCTGCTTCGTATGCGGTACAGTATTATTAAACATGAAGGCCAATACTACGAGAATCTCCCACACAGTCACTGTATATGGGGAGACGGCCATGGGTCCAACTGGCGATTTAACTGTGTGAAAACTGTACGAGTTTTAGAGAGTGAGTGAGATTGACAGAGGTCATAAATAGACAAGGGAATGAATAAGGGATCATGAAATACCACAAAACCTTGGCAGGCCAAGATGATATGCTTTCTTCCGTGATCAACAGGTTATTCTCTAGACTGTGACTGAATAAGTAACTGCATGATTGTCACACCATCAGGAGGCGGACAGGGCAGCGATAAAACTAACGTCGTTTGCTCATTTTATTGAATGTATTTAAATGTGTCTAGTGTTTTATCTTGTCGCTCAAAGACGCTCAAACCCCCCAGTATTCAGTCACTCTCACGGGACAGTGATATCTTTACAATTAAATCATTTCAGGAAGAGTTTGAGGAAAAACTAGAGTGAAAGGCTAGTTTTAATGAGTGGCCTGCTTTTGTATTAGCAGTGGCGAGTAGTGTGTGTGTGTGTGTGTGTGTGTGTGTGTGTGTGTGTGCGTGTGTGAGTGCATGTGTGTGTGTGTGTTTGTGTGCATGTGTGTGTGCATGTGTGTGTGTGTGTGTGACCAGGTCTATGTGTACATGTTGGGATCCGAAGTCCCCACAAGGCTTTTTGGCCTCACTAGAACCTTTTGGTTTAAGCATTACAAGTTAGCATTAGTAGGTCATGGTACTGTTCAGATGTGAAGGTCAAGTTATTGAGCTTTAGATTATGTTAAGTGTAGGGGATGGAAACATGGATTTCTGGGTTCAGGTCCCCTTGAGGACAGAAAGACCAACTGGTATGTGTGTTGTGTGTGTGTGTATGTTGTGGTAGCTAGCAAGAGAATTTGGCTCTGTCCAGTTCTTACCAGATGTGCCAGGAAATGTAGCAACATGTGGAGAAAGGGAGAGCGAGAGAGATGGGTTCGAATTGTACTTGAAATCTCTCAAAAAACCTTAGTGTCTATGTAACGCCTGCTGGGTAGTTTTGGACCTTGCGGGCATCACTGCTGGTAAGGTTGCTGCGGGAAACGCTCATTCCTCTACAGTTAAAATATGTTGAATGATTTGGAATGATGCTTGAACCCAGGTCAGTCTGGAGAGATGGGGCACTAGAACAGGAATTGTTTGGGGCGGCGAGAGGACATGAGACAGGTTTCCTTTTGAATTTCCCTTTGTTCCCAGTTTTGTACATTTCAAACTTACAGCACTGGTAGATGCTGTGGCTTTAGATTTTTTAGTGTTCGGGCCAGCTAAGCTTACATTAGAGTGTTAGAGCCAGCTAGGCAAACATGTTGCAGTGTTTGGGCCAGCTAGGCCGGCATGTAACTGTTTGGGCCAGCTAGGCTTACGTTACAGTGTTTGGGCCAGCTAGGCAAACATGTTACAGTGTTTGGGCCAGCTAGGCAAACATGTTACAGTGTTTGGGCCAGCTAGGCAAACATGTTACAGTGTATTCCTGTTGGCAATTGGTACAAGGCACAATGATTACAGTTGTTTGTATCCAGGATGTATTTTTACATGAAGATTCAGCGTTGAGAAAGTAAATTGGCAGGTGGCTTGCTGCTTTACTGTACTGCAGTCCACAGACATCTCACAGACAATCCAGTTATTGATGTCATACTTGTTCTGTCTGACACACTGACATTATTAGTTCATCCTTTTTACTTCTTCCAAAACTTCCCTTTTTTCATCCTTCAATCTGTTTTAAATATATTTTATGAATTCCCCTATATTGTTATGTGAAAGTTAAAGTCATGCAATATCCTGGACACTAGTGCCACTGTGATTTCATTTCCCCATTCTCTCTGTTGTTTTACTAGTCAGTGACAGACCCTCCATCTCTCTTCATTTTTGACACTGCAGATTTCCTGCATCTGGTAGAAATCAATGAGACTCCATTGTCCCATGAAAGGTTTTAACAAACACTGACAGGTTGGAGTTGCTCTATTTCCAACAGTAAGGAATGGAAATAGAGTAACCAAACCTAAAACACAGAGAGCACAAGGGAGAATTAAAAAGCGTTTTAAAACAGTTTGTCTCTCTCTGTCTTTCTCTCACTATTCCCTCTTTTTCCCTCCACTCTCAATGTCACAGTTGGCAGGAGGGGTGATCCTGGGAGTTGCCCTGTGGCTTCGTCATGACAATCAGACCAGCAACCTCCTCATGCTGCAGTTTGAAGGCCAGCAGGCTCCCAACACCTTCTACATCAGTAAGTTCCAAAAGCCCTGGGTCGGGCAGGGGTCCGCGTAGGAACACTTCTCCATGGATCATACCAGCCTTCCATGTGGTATCCAGACCACCTGATCTTCCTTTTCTCCCCCCCCTCCTTACCGCTGGCCCCCGGTCCTTCCCTCAGGGGTCTGTTTCTTCCCCCACCTGGTAATCCATAAATCACACCCTCAACTCCCCTCCTCCCTCCACAGGATGTCACTGTTATTAGAGGGCCCATGCTAGGAAAACTGTGTGCCCCCCCCCATTGACTTTTCATGTTTAACAGACAGTGGGGATCACGTGATTTAGTGTCAATAGCTCCAGAAGCAAAGATCCATGCGGTTGTGGACCAATCCAAGAAAAGAACCAGGTCAGGAAATGATGTAGGCTTGCTTGGCCCCAGAGTGGCCCACACTCTCTCTCTCTCTGTCTGGGCCTCAGAGTGTCTCTCTGTCTATCTCTCTCTGTCTGAGCCTCAGAGTGTCTCTCTGTCTATCTCTCTCTGTCTGAGCCTCAGTGTCTCTCCCTCTGTCTCTGTGAATGGGCCTCAGAGTGTCTCTGTCTATCTCTCTCTTTCTGAGCCTCAGTGTCTCTCCCTCTGTCTCTGTGAATGGGCCTCAGAGTGTATCTCTGTCTATCTCTCTCTGTCTGAGCCTCAGTGTCTCTCCCTCTGTCTCTGTGAATGGGCCTCAGAGTGTATCTCTCTCTCTGTCTGGGCCTCAGAGTGTCTCTCTGTCTATCTCTCTCTGTCTGAGCCTCAGTGTCTCTCCCTCTGTCTCTGTGAATGGGCCTCAGAGTGTATCTCTCTCTCTGTCTGGGCCTCAGAGTGTCTCTCTGTCTATCTCTCTCTGTCTGAGCCTCAGTGTCTCTCCCTCTGTCTCTGTGAATGGGCCTCAGAGTGTCTCTCTGTCTATCTCTCTCTGTCTGAGCCTCAGTGTCTCTCCCTCTGTCTCTGTGAATGGGCCTCAGAGTGTATCTCTCTCTCTGTCTGGGCCTCAGAGTGTCTCTCTCAATCTAGTTCTCTCTGTCTGGGCCTCAGAGTTTCTCTCTTTGCCTCTGTCGAGACTTCTAACTGGCCCGCTGTCACCTTGTCTTTGAGTACGGATGTGATGGCCACAGTGACAACAGATGGAGCTGGGGGGGGCGTTCATTAAGGGACATCAAACAGGTTTCCTGTAAGGCTGTATGTATAGGGCAGATGAAACAACGTGCGGTTGGGTGGGTGTTTAGAGATAGATGCAAAGCACAGGATATGCATTGAAGTAGGCTTCTATGAGAATGCCCAGCCCAGCGTTGATTGGCCGGGTGCCTTTGGGGTGTGTCCACCCCCCACGCTCTGCCCACACCCCCCAGAAGAGGCCTGTTATTTCTGAACAGCAAAGGACTACCATGTTATTTTTCCCATCAGTCTCTTCTCCAGTCTCGTGGGCCCCATCCCCCGTAATACACAGTTAGAAATATACACTGCGTGGTCTGACTCGTTCAACTGTTTCAAAGGCGTGTAGGCCTCCGCTTTTTGGGTTTGTTGTGGTGGTAAAATATAGTTTGCTCTTTGCGCCCATTAATTCAAACTTGGGCTTCTCCCCTACCATGCGTAGCCTCAGTAAGTATGGAGAGGATAAAACTCATGGTGGAAACTGTGCTTATTATAGACAGGAGCAGCCAGGCCAGCCCAACCCAGCCAGGCCGGCTGATGATTGGAGGGGAATGGCAGGGCAGTAGGCCCACCCAGAGCAACATCAAGGGAGGTTTTCTTCTTTTTTCCGAGCCCTCAGACATACGCCCTTGCATAATTTAAATAACCCTGTACATCTGGACTCGTTATAAATTAGCGTTGACTTTGGACGTTTTTAGCTGGCTGGCAGACAAAACCGGTGTTTATGCAGGGCTGGAAATGTTTAAATATACAGCCGCCACTTTACTTTTCTAACGGATTGTCTGAAGTTGTCATTTATTGCTACATGTCAGTTGTCTGTCTTCAACTAGAGCCGGGCACAAAGACAGACAGACAGACAGACAGACAGGAAGACTGAAAGGCAGACAGGAAGATAGACAGACAAGCAAGCATACAAACAAAAGTTTGGGTCTTGAGGATGTCATTTGTGGTCTGTAGGTGATGGTCAGTGGTCAGTTTCTGTTGTGTATTCTATGACTGTCTTGTAGGTTGGGATGAAATGTCAGGCATGATTAAATCCTCATATGTGTGAGGTTTGAGTTAGGATTAGATTAGTTTCTATTTTATTGTCATTGAACAAGTACAGTACAACAAAATGCAGTTAGCATCTGACCAGAAGAGGAAATAGAAGATCTGAAAAGAAACTTAACATGAGTCATCTGAAAAAAAAGAGGAAAAATTTACGACCATCTAATTCATGGTCCCAAACATATGACGTAGAAATGTCAGTCAGTAATCAGTTGAGTAAGAAATGTTCTGCAACTTCCTGTGAATGGAAGGTATCACAAGAATGTCAGGTTAGAGTTATTGATTTATTATTTTGAATGTAAGGTTATTGTTAGGTTGAGTAATTTGAATGTAAGGTTATTGTTAGGTTGAGTAATTTGAATGTAAGGTTATTGTTATGTTAGAAATCAGCCATGTCGTATAGTGGTAGTAATAATAACTCGCGTACTCGGTTGTCAAGGGAGAGAGTAATTCGTAAATGCTCAGATCCTACAGTTAGGTAGATTATTTTGAATGTAAGGTTATTGTTAGATTGATTATTTTGAATTTAAGGTTATTGTTAGGTTGAGTAATCTGAATGTAATGTTATTGTTAGATAGATTTTTTTGAATGTAAGGTTATTGTTAGATTGATTATTTTGAATGTAAGGTTATTGTTAGATAGATTATTTTGAATGTAAGGTTATTGTTAGGTTGAGTAATTTGAATGTGAGGTTATTGTTAGGCTGAGTAATTTGAATATGAGGTTAGAGTGTTTGGTAGATTATTCTGAATGAAAGGTTATTGTTAGTTTGAGTAATTAGAATGTAAGGTTATTGTTAGGCTGAGTAATTTGAATGTGAGGTTAGAGTGTTTGGTAGATTATTTTGAATGAAAGGTTATTGTTAGTTTGAGTAATTAGAATGTAAGGTTATTGTTAGGCTGAGTAATTTGAATGTGAGGTTAGAGTGTTTGGTAGATTATTTTGAATGAAAGGTTATTGTTAGGTAGATTATTTTGAATGTAAGGTTATCGTTAGGTAGATTATTTTGAATGTGAGGTTATTGTTAGGTAGATTATTTTGAATGTAAGCTTATTGTTAGGTATATTATTTTGAATGTAAGGTTATTGTTAGGTTAAGTAATTTGAATGTAAGATTGGTGTTAGATAAAGTAATTTGAATGCAAGGTTGGTGTTAGGTAAAGTAATTTAAATGTGAGGTTGGTGTTAGGTGTCCTCATTTTACCACTCCCTTTTAAGACACTTTTGATTCCTCTGGGACCAAGAGAAAGTGGTCCATATTAATCCACCCAGGGACATCACAGCGAGATGCCAGCAGCACTGTTGCCAGCCCTGGGTTCCAACGCATCGTTCGCCGAATGCCACAAAAGGCTCTGTGGCTCTGAACTGGCACCCGCTATGCAGGTGACATCACAGACTTCACACTTATCATCCTCTGTGCACACAGACAGCCAGACTTTAACTGGGAGAGCACAGAACGGGCTGTACACAGGAGTCTGTTAGAACGAGTCCAGAACCGCTGAGTGGTCCCCAAACTAAGAAAATTTTCATTGGACAGTTGTTTTACGTTCTCCTCTTTAAACTGGCTTAGTTGTTGGAATTTAGAAGTAACTCAATTTTGGATTTTATTCCAAATAGAGGATTTTTTCGATTGTTTGCTAACTGGTCTTTGTTCTATTGGGATTACACAGAGTGGCTGCAGCAAATGAAGTTCTCTGGTGGTTTAACATTGTCCATGGATACATCCCAAATTATGGCCTGTTCCATTTATTGCGCACTACTTTTGACCAAGGTCCATCAGGGTCTGTTCAAAAGAAGTGCACTATGTGGGAAATAGGATGCCATTTTGTCCATCGACGTTGTCAGAACCTAAAGGGTGTTGTCATAGTGACAGAGGGGAAAGGAAATAATGCTGTTCATTGGTTGTGTTTCAAATCACACCCTAGTTCGCACGCAGTGCTTAAACATAGGACCTAGTCAAAAGTAGGCACTAGTTAGGAAGTAGGGGGCAATTTGGGACTCTAAAGGCCTTGCATAGCTGAGACTGTGGGCTCTGGCAGCACACTGCTCAAAACAACAAATACATTAACACTGGGTGCTAGAGTCTTGGTGTCGCTGGGCCGCACAGAAGGAGAGATAGAGGGAGAGATGGACAGAGTGGGTGGAGAGAGAGGGGGAGAGAGGAAGACAGAGAGAGAGGGGGATAAAAAGACAAAGAGATAGAGACTGAGGGAGTGGAGTGTTATACAGGACTCTTTTAGACCACTCTGTAAGGGTTGATCAATATTGGGTGTCCTTGTTCTAAGTAGCAAAAACAGTAAAAACCAGGAAATGTTTACATTGTGTGGACGTGGGGCTATGGGGGCGGGGCTGTTTTAGGATTTGAGATTTGTGTTCAAGTTAAAGTAGAGGTTAGTCTTAGAAGTTACAGTGTTCGGGTTTGGGAAATTACCTACTTGGGAATAACAAGTAGGTAATTTGTCTCTGTGTGTGTGTGTGTGTGTGTCTGTATGTGTTTGATAGAGCCATTCATAGAGATGATAGTTCAGTGTAAAATTAGTCTCAACTTCAGTGTACTACCTGTGAAATCTAGATACATTTGAGGTTGTACTGTAGCCCAATGTTTTCACAGTTTTTATAATATTGATTCCAAGTCCACACAGTTCTAACACTGTAAGGTTTAAGCAGCAAGCGGGGTTGCTCCTGTAGTACTGGTGGGTTTTACACAGTACCAAGTCCAGTCTGGTAGGAGTTTTAGGTTTTATACAGTACCAAGACCAGTCTGGAAGCAGTTGTAGGTTTATATACAGTACCGAGACCAGTCTGGTAGTAGTTGTAGGTTTTATACAGTAAAAAACCAATCTAGTATGAGTTGGAGGTTTCTATACAGTACCAAGACCAGTCTGGTAGTAGTTGTAGGTTTTGGTTGACCTGAGAATATTGCTCAATAAATGAACTACACAATTTTTATGTTTCATTTTGGTGTGATTTCTATATAATGTATAATTGGGATTCAAACTCTAAATAATAAAGTTTGGACACACCAATGAAGACAGAAGCCCAAACAAACTTTAACTGATTTGGCCAACACAGTAAAGGCTTTTTAACTTTACAAATCCACATGAGGGTCTGGTTTTATAATATTTAGTATACTTTTGTCCACTTGGTTTTTAAATAAATACAATTCAACTATATTACTGACATGGTAAAGGTGTTGTCATTGTCTATATTCTTGTGTTAGATGCACATTGTTTCAGAAGTTAAAACTATGTTTGTTCTGTGACTCTGATTTAACCAACAGTAGTAAAGTTGAGAGTTAGTTAGCTTGCAGGAACACAGAGATTCCAGGAGCCAGGCCAGAGGTCTCTACAAAGGATGACATTCTTCAGTGCTCTTCAACCTGGGGTCTCCAGATGGAAGTAGTGATAATGTGAAGGCCCATATTCCCAGCCCTCCGCTACATAGGGAAAGCAGAGGTCATTTTGGCTGGACTGGGGTCAGGTTGAAGGAAGTCTGATTTCCCCTCCTGCTTGCTGGAGGCCCGAGGGTAAAGGTTACAGAGGGTAAAGGGTGGTAGTTCACGAGGAGGGGGATGGGTGGGTTTCCATGCCGGAGTCCAGGTTGGAGTGAGAGTGCATGCTTGAGTGCCCATATTAGATATGGGTGGTCCTGGGAATCAGACCCACTGCCCTGATGCTGCATGGCCCATGCTTGACCAGCTGAGCAGGACCTAACTATAACATGAACGTCCTTTCCACTGTTTAAACCTTATCACATTTGACCAGTTGGCCCATCAGAGTTCCTAGAGCTGGATTGAAGTAGGCTACGCTAACACAATAGAGTGTGTACGTGTGAGTGTGTGATGCCTTATCCGTCTGAATCAGGATGGATCCCGTCTGAATCAGGATGGATCTGGAGCATTCTCCTACTTCCTGTCCCAGTAACAGGATGTTATAAGATGCCACATGACGTTGTTTGAGTGCACAGGAAAGCCATCAGGGAAACACTGTTGACTCCGCTACAACAGTGGGTTTCTGGCCAGTCCATCTGCCACCTGGTGGTGGTTCCCCACATAGACCAGGATTCAATCTGATGCACATTATCAAGCAATGCACTAGACAGCAGATAGTGACACACATCCAGCAGTACACTAGCTGGTAGACAGTAACACACATTATCAAGCAGTGCTCAAAACGACAGACAGTGACACACATTATCAAACACTGCGCTAGATACCAGAGAGTGACACACATTATCAAACACTGCGCTAGATACCAGACAGTGACACACATTATCAAGCACTGCACTAGATGACAGACAGTGACCCACATTAACAAGCACTGCACTAGACAGCAGACAGTGACACACATTATCAAGCACTGCACTAGACGGCAGACAGTGATACACATTAACAAGCATTGCGCTAGATGACAGACAGTGATACACATTATCAAGCACTGCGCTAGATGATAGACAGTGACATACATTATCAAGCACTGCATTAGACGGCAGGCATTAATACGCAATGCACTTTGTATTTGTTACACCAGCATTAAAAATATGCAGCATATGAGTCCGTACATTTGCACATACTCAGCAGTTCTCTGTGGGCCTACCTACCTTCCGAAAGATGGAATTAAACTTATTTTGCCTTTCCTCTATCAGGTGCTTCGCCGTGGTCCCTTGCATGTCTAGCACAAAGGCCCAGATATCCTCTCCATTGCATCCCACATAGATTGGACCCCAGGTTCATAGTCATCTGGTGGATTCCATTGTGGCCTTCTGACAGCCTGCCGTACCAGGCCACACAACAGGAAGTCAGCACACCCTCTATTGGCTGGTGGAGTAGTTGTACGTTTTTCTATGACTGGTATAGTAGTTGTAGATTTTTACATGGCTGGTGAAGAAGTTGTAGGTTTTTACATGGCTTGTGTAATAATTGTAGAGTTTTACATGGCTGGTGGAGAAGTTGTAGGTTTTTATATGGCTGGTGTAGTGGGTGTAGGTTTTTATATAGCTGGTGTAGTAGTTATAGATTTCTATATGGCTGGTGTAGTAGTTTTATTTTTTATATGATTGATGGAGTTGTTGTAGGTTTTATATAGCTGGTGGAGTAGTTAAAGAGGATCATTCAATCTGTGAGTAATTTGTGTTTGTGGGTATTTGTTTTCAGTAATGAAACACTGTATGTCCCAAGGCACAACTCACTGGTACGGATCTTGTTTTGTCATCTGAGGTCTCACCCGTCTGAGGGGTCACCCGTCTGAGGGGTCACCCGTCTGAGGGGTCACCCATCTGAGGGGTCACGCGTCTGAGGTGTCACCCGTCTGAGGTCTCACCCGTCTGAGGGGTCACCCATCTGAGGTCTCACCCATCTGAGAGGTCACCCATCTGAGAGGTCACCCATCTGAGGGGTCAACCATCTGAGGGGTCACGCATCTGAGGGTTCACCCATCTGAGGTGTCACCTATCTGAGGTGTTTACACATCTGAGGGGTCACCCAGAGCATTATAATCTTCATATTTCACAGCTGATGCGCCTATTGAAGACACCCAACTGTCCCAGTGATCCCATTCACAGTAAACAGTGTCTGGTGCTCATCTCTACAGATCTCATTGGACTGAATCCTGCCTTCTGTCTCCACTTGACTTTAATGAAAGATTGACAGAGTTTAAATATAAATTTGTCTTTGTGGCTAGGGATGGGGTTTGTGTCAAGAAGCTAATAGCCTTCTTCTCTCTTAGGTGTTTATATCCTGATAGCGGTCGGAGCCGTAATGATGTTTGTGGGGTTCCTCGGTTGCTACGGTGCCATACAGGAATCCCAGTGTCTCCTGGGAACGGTGAGTGACTCACCACAAGAGGGCAGCAGGATTTACCACTTCTCAGGAACACAGTGGAAGGGGCGGTTCTCGTGTAAAAGCACAGGGCTGGTGGAAAAATGTTCAGGAGAAAGTTTTCACTATTATACCCCTGTGAAATCCTTAGACTCTCATTTTAGCAGAAATAAGATTCATTCCTCTCTCTCTCTCTCACACACACACACACACAATTTTGTACATTCATATTTTCTGATCCTAAATACTAGACATATATATATATATATCCTCAATAAACATGATCAATGTCTCATCTAGAAATCCATTTCACATTGTGATACAAGTTAATGTGAAGTTGTTGCCTTTAAAAATGCAACCCCTCACAATAAATTTAATTCTCATCTCCTTTGTTAAAAATCGTTTTATTATAATAAAATAAACGTTTGGTAAAAAACGTTGGCTTTTAATAGCCGATGTGTCTGCCAACTGCAATGTACAGCTCTCTATGTTCTGTCAGGAACCTGTCAGTGTCCCATAAGATTGTGTGAGTTTTTAACAAAGGTTGTCAAACATGGAATTGTTTTCCTTTCTTCGTCAGTTCTTCTTCATGTTGGTGTGTCTGTTCGCCTGCGAGGTGGCAGCTGGAATCTGGGGGTTCAGTAACCAAGACACAGTAAGGCACCCACACACACACACCCACCCACACACACACACACCCACACACCCACACCCACACACCCACACCCACACACACACACACACACACACACACACACACAC
>JACXGJ010003673.1:0-15288 GCA_016801105.1 Esox niger
CCCCATACACACAGACACATCCCCATACATAGAGACACACCCACCCACCTACAGACACACCCACCCACACACATAGACAGACACACACATGCCGGCACGATGACATCTTGGCGGTTTGGGGCAGAGTAGGAAGCACAGGGGTCATCCTTGTTGTTTTAGTACAGTAGCAGACCCACCCACCCCTCCCCAGGACACGTCCGGCCCTGGGGGTTCGGCCTCTCTCTTTACCGAGGGGAAGGAAGCATCATCTCTAGTCTGTCCAGCCACAAGAGAGGAAGGGAAGTGTCAAAGGGCCATCTGAGCAGATCCTGTCGCTAGCGAGCGGGTCAGAGTGTGTGGGGTGTGAGTGGGCGCGTGTGGCACGGCAGTACGCGACAGGTCCCATGGTTTGGTTAGGAACAGGACAAGCTTCTCACGGAAAAGTGTGCCGTCCGTCAAATGACGCGCTGCCTTTCGGTGCATGAACGTGTTTAGCTACGATTGCGACAGAATGACTCATGGTTTCTGTGGCTGAGAGATTCTCTCAGGGCTCACGCTTCATCAGGTCAGTACGAAGCAGACAGTAACAGTCTTAACTCAGTGGAAATTTCCCTGAGTCATCACTTTCAATGGCTACATATAATGGCAACGGTTCAACGCCACCATCTTCTAAATGCTGAACATCCTACACCTCCACTGACAGTAACTATTTAAAACTAGGCTGTGCAATCGCATCGCCTAGAATGTTGAGGTCAGCTTAAATACATCACATGTTTGCGTCTCCAACAAGTTGTTTTACTTTAAGTGACAACACAGGAAGCAGTTCTAACACGCTGAGCAGCTTTGTCAATTTGAAGTTACACCTAAAAGTAAAAGTAACACGTTCAAAAAATTCGCTTCAGCCTCTCAGTCACAATCCCCTCACTTCTGCAAAAATGAGAAAGTAAGAGCGAGAGGGAGGAACGACTGTGACCAATAATTGATCTATTTTCTTTCCCTTGGCGTTGTCGTGGAAATGCAGAGATGAGTAAATTACTTGGACAATGAGCTGGAAAAAGGCGTTAACGGGTGAGAGCCAGTGCCGGTGTCCCAAGAGGTACTCCGTTCCCTATTTACCGCCGTGCATTCAACCGCTGCTTTTACTACGGCTCATATGTAGTGTAGTATACAGAAAACTGGGTTTCATTTGGGACACATCCTGAACGAGAGCAAAGGGTTAGGGGGTATTCGCTGCCAGGCAGAGAGATATTTTGACACATATATTATAGAAATTTAGAAGATACTCTCATGTAGAGGCACTTGCAGAACTAACTGCCTAAATGTTGTACCTACGCTGCTTTTTTGTACCAGGGCGGGCTGCGTAGATGGCCACGACTGGGGCAACGAGGGCCAGTATAGTATTTTTTTATGTTGGAAGGGAGTGTGCTGGGAATTGAACCCCGGACTCTGACGGGAAGTCACATAGTGTGTATGGAGCCAGGAGAGCTCAGACTGGACCACAACTCTGCACACACTTTCTCTTATTAAGAGTGAGGTCACCTGTTTTATGTTCCATACGAAAGACAGACTGTACAGGGCAATGTCCCAAATCACTGCCCTGGGGCACTGGGATCTATTCACAACATAGAAAAGTGCCTCCTCACTTTCCCCAAATCTCACGACTCTAAAATGCTGGATCCAAGTAAAAGCAGACTTTTAACATCGGTCACATAGCAACAATGCCAAGGCACCTCTGATGTAACAGAGAGATGGCATTATTTCCCTCCACCAGTTACAGCTAATGCCAGATTACACCATTACATCACTTCTGATATCCTATATCAAGGCATTGTTGTTTTTGCTTGATTTACACTTGTTTTTGTTAGTATTTGCAGTATTTTCGGACTGATAAGAGGTGGGCTTGCTGTGGCACACCCTTGCTTGCTCTTATTCTGTGACTAAAAATAAGCAGTGAAGTAATGTGAAAATTCTGTTCTATTTACATTCTGGTGAGTTAGGGCTGCAGAAGTGGCGTCTGTGCTGAGATGAGGAATCTGTGCTAAATGACTGAGCCGGCAAGAGACAGAGAGAGAAAGAGAAAGACAGATAAATAAACAGCTAGAAGAGAGAAGGTAACACAGGGATGTGAGAGCCAAGAGAGAGAGAGCACAAGGGAGAGCCATCACCAGTACCAGGTTCTGTCCTACAGGGAAACATCACCAGAAACAGCAAGAGACCAAAATATGTAAAGAAAGAGATGGTGAGATGGGAAGAAAGAGAGAAAGAGAGGGTAGACAGATGAGAGACGGATGGCGGGGCCAATGAGGATATGAATCTGGACGGCTGGTGAATTTATGAATGATTGGGATCACTAGGGCGGATGTGCCTGACCCGCTTGCTCTGCACTCAGATATTCCCAGTTAGCAGATTGTTTCTATGTGAGGATGAAAACCTGAGGGATAGAGATAGAGAGAGAGAGAGCGAGAGAGAGGGGAAAGAGGGCAAGAGAGGGAAGAGAGAGAGGGAAGGGCCTCAATGGCGCAACAGCGCCTGAACTCACTGCACTCAGTGATGACACACATTCTTCAATAAAGAAGTCATTTGGAGTTCTTCTATTTCTATTTTCATTTGGTGTTCGTTGCATTAAATGAAGAGTTGGTTGGCAACATGCAGAGGATACATGTAGGTCTGTCAGGTGTGTCATGACAAGCTAGCGAAGTGTGAGTCGATTGCTCACCAAGCCTCTAAACGTACGGTCAGCCAGGCGTAAGTGGCACTGAAAACCAAACGGCCTGTTCCCATCAACCCCACTGAATATCTCGACCGATCTTCCGCGAAGCTGGAAACAATTTCGTAGGTCTTGGGTGAGTAAAGTAATCGTTTAATTCTGTCTTGATTAAGGCCCACTTAGAAACAGAAAGATGGAGGACGAATTGGGCGGCAAGGTTTGCTTGACTTCTATCAGAGGAGATTTTTTTCCCGAGACAGCCAGGCATACAGTGACATGGACATATAGACTTGCACACTTACGGAAAGATCTCACATTAACTGAGTGAGACTATAACTGCTACTAGCTCCGGTTATACCAATTCGCGTAACAAAGGAATCAACTAATCTTACAGTGAATCAATCACGTAACCCCCCCAGTGTGCGCACGCACGCACGCGCACACACACACACACACACACACACACACACCTCCCAAAACTATTCAAAAAAAGTAGAAGGAGCATGTTTGTAGTAATCTACAGGAAATAGTGTTTGCTGAAAGTGGACTCTGGAGTCGGGGGCATGAAAGGGTTGGCATTGCCCGGTGGTCATTAGTTCCGTCCCCTGACGCACAGCTTGATCCTGAGCCGGGCCTCGTTGGAACGCGGAAGGTTGACAGGGAGGGGCCCACTGCCGTGGGTGGGCTCCCCGCTTGGCCCTCTCACTGGGACCGACTCCCATCAGAATGGTATGTCGGTATGCATGACAAGGTCGCGCGCCCCCGTGCCCATGTCAGGGGACTCTGCCCGGCAGGCTGGCATTACACAACCTAACGCCACAGCAATGAGGGAACTCAAGAAAACACTACTAACTAGTGGTGAGTAGCTCAGGAAGGCAGCTAGTTTAATATCTTGTTTCCTCTTAGCTGGGTGGGTTGTCACTTGCGCGGACCAAAAGCGCTCTCAGTCCTTATCCCAAAATGCCCTGCTACGCATGTCCGTATCTCAGTATTTTCCCAGCATTTCTCAACTCAAGCAAGTTTTTCCCATGGTCCCTTTTCAGAGAACCTATTTGAGGCAGTCTATTTGATGTCAAAATGATGCAGAAAAAGGGCTCTCAGAAAAGCAGAAAAAGACAGACACTTTCACTGGTGCAAATCAGTTATATCTTTTATTTTATGTTTCCTGATGACCTCACAATGAACGGACAGGCTGTTGACTTGATTTCAAAAAAAGCACATTGGTTCTACACTCTGATAGCAGCCAGCCAGCAACATTCTCCAACTCATGTATTCTGACCTGTGTGTAGGGCGACAGCTGAAGTGAATCACGTTAGCATGTTACCAAGTAGCCAAAACGGCCAACAGAAAGCAACAGACACGTGTTAAGGCCCCGCGTCATACAGTCCCCTCACGAATCACACAGTTTACGTCAAACCTCAACAAGTGAGATGTAACCTTCACCGGGCAGGAGGTTAATGGAAGGAGACAGGACAATGCATTTCCCTTAATATCTCTTTGATCGTTTATCATGAGGTTCTCACAACAACTCAAGATGGTCTAACACCACTGGCTTATCAGAGGTCCTATTTATACTATGGGACCACAGGGAGCAATGACTCTGTCCCTCGTCCCTGGAGAGAGAAGAAGGAAGTCATCTATTCTTCCCACCACAATCTCTGGGAAGGGCCGATTTTGCCCTTTTGGTTGACTAGGTTGTTATTTTAAAGTCTGAGAGAGAGTTCTCTACTCTTAAATCGTTTCTTCCTTTCCTTATCTGTTCGGGTTTAGGGAAGCAGAGACAAGCTTCTTTAAAGGATACTCCTTCCCATCCTCACTCTTTCAGCCTTTGTGATCCAAATCTCCAGATGTTCAAGGAAGTAACAAAAGCTAAGTAACCTATATAGTGTTTGCTGTATTAGCCAGATCACGTAGAAGACATTTTAGTCGTAGGACGTTTGGTGCTTGTGTCCTCTGAAAAATGCTCATCTCAAGGCCTGCCGCTTCTTCATTACACTGGTCCCTCAACCAGGAACTCAACCAAACCACTGTGTCGGAGGAAATGCTGTTTTGCAATCAGATCTCAACTGTGACTCGCCACAAGGAGTGGTTTGAAGAAGAGGAGACAAGGAACGACCTTCCCAAAACGCCCCCCCCACTAATTCGATCGGTCCAATGACAGACGTGCATGACCTATTAGGACTCCCGGTCACAGCCTACTGTGAGACGACCTGAATTCAGCCTGGTAATGGTTGACTCCATAGCCAGGTGCACCACTTTGTAGGCCCCACATTCAGTTGGTTGAAGCCTATCGTTCTACTTGTATCTCACTCACTGTATTAAAACTGGGGATTTCCACCGTGAGAAATAATGTTCGCTGGGAGCCCCCCTTAACCCTTTAAGATACACATCAGAACCCACACTCACAAACCCTGGATGCAAACACACACAGCTGAGTGAGAATCAATGCTCGGGCCCGGGTCTACAGTTGTGGCACACAGCTGAGAAAGCGAGAGAGAAAGAAAGGAGACAGTTGCAGCTGCATTGATCCATAAGCGGCAGCTGGCATGGTGGGAGATGTGGTACCAAGGAGCTGGATAAGCTGCCAGGATCTGTATAGATATTGAACACAAAGATCAAAATTGTGTGAAAGTAATCAGTATAGCCGCCGCTCGCTAAAGAAACGCAACAGTGTCCTGTGAGCGGAAGCGATTTTTGGGCCAAACGGCATTGAAATGAATAATCCACCCAAAACCCATAATTTATTATTTAAATTGCTAAATAATGCAAAAAATATAAGAACAATAGACGTTGCAGTTTTTTGGGCAAATTGCATTTAATAAAAAGTTAGCAAAAAACATGAGAAATGTATTGCTGAAATATGTAGTTGCTGAAACTTGAGTCGGTAGTTGCTGAAACTTGAGTTGGTTTTGGAATCAACTCAAGTTGATTCCAAAACTCTTCATACGATGCATTTTCTGGACAGGCCAGGATCACTGATAGCTCAGTAACTCAAAGAAAACAAGCATTCACAGGATTATTTACACTAATACTAAGGCAACATCAGCATGTGAAGTCATTTGAAATGGTATAATCACTTGCTATGAGTTGAGGAGTTAAAAACTGTTCTATGTTAAACTTGGTAGAGATCGTGTTACTACTCCAAATCTCTGGGAATTAGTTTGCTATGTTTACTCCTTTACGTCACAGTGGTAGTTGACAGAAGAGAGAATATTAATCAGAGGTACTCCAGGTACTGGGAGGAAATTTGAATTAAATAAATAGCTAGTCATGACAATATGGATGTGTTCTAGACAAGCATTGTACAACGCTGTGTGGGTGACATTTAGTATTTAAATGTTATCTGTTTGTGGTCATTAAATTGACTGGGGTTTGGTGGTCGGTGTTTGTTGCACATTCCAGTATTACATTCAGATTGCTCACACACCACATGGAATTCTCAAAAAATTGTTTGATATTTTTACCTCAGATAAACATAGAAAAGGGAACTGACAACTTCCAGAAACTACCGGGTCAACGGGGCCAGAGGGCACGGTTGTATGTGGCTGCCTGGACCGCGCCCCGGTCAGCTGTGGGGAAGCAGCTGCTGCAGAGGCTAATCCAAAAAACGAAACGTATCTATGCACATGTGTGCTTGTCAAAAGCACATGTCAAAAGTGTCGAGTCACTACGTGCAAAGCCCTTCACCGAGGAATGGCCCAGTACACTGGGTGTCCTCATTCCCAGACCCTCCCTCTTACGGACCAAGAGGCATCTGGTGGGGGGAAAAACATAGGCAAAGGTGTGATACTAGCGGCGACCATGATGCCTGATGACTACATAAACACGGTTTCATGGCACCAATTAAAGTTGGGTGGTGCATGAAATTGAAAAGACACCAAAACTGCTGCAGAATGCCACCTGTTGAACTTGGGTTCAAAGACGTATGACATATGAGAGTGAAGGATGAGACAGAAACCCACCTGACCATCATCTACAGGAATTGGTGTTAAAATAAAGACCGTTCTGGTATCAGATCATTGTGATACTGAAAATGACAGTAACATAGATCATCAATTATAGATTCTCATATGACCTAATTATTCAATTTGATCACCAGCTCAAATGTGACAGTTAAGTATATGCCTGTCCAAATAGCATTGTTCTGGCAGTATTGGCTGAAATCTTTGTTGGTCTACCTGACCTTGGCTTGGTATCAATATTAAAGTTACATATTCTACAGAATACGAGAACAAATAGAACACATGCACTGAGCGAGACCGGCGTGAAAAGAAATAACCAAGAAACAATGTGCCGACACATTTAGTGAGCCATCGTGCTGCTAGCTTATACTTCTCACAACTAACTAGGTTAATTGGCAACAGGTCAGTAACATGATGGGTATGAAAAGAGCATCCCAGAAAGGATGAGTCTTCCAGAAATAAAGATGGGAAGGGATTCACCTCTCAGTGAACTGCCCTTGCAAATAGTGCAACAACTTCATGATAGTGATCATTTAATGAAGTTTCAGTTTCACGTTTACAGACAATTTTTAAAGGAATAAGATTTTATGTAGACTTTGCACAATTTTCAATTAAATATAGGGATAAATGATTTGCAAATCGTTGCAATCTATTTTCATCGGCATTTTATTGCAGCCTCCCAACTCTTTGGGAATCAGAGCTGCATTGATGTGTTCACAAAATGACCCAAATCTGAATCTAAAGAATAACAGTAATTCAAATGAGAAACATCTTGAATTTCTTTTTCTATTAGCTATCAATTTATGCAGGAAAACATTATATTTATTTGGTACCATGAGTACGAAAATGTTAAGATCTTTTGTTTGTCATCGGTTTGTCATTGAAACTGTCCAGTGACAAACTCTTCTGCTCATCTGACATGATTGCCCTGCACATACAGTGAGTGATGATTAATTTCTATCATTCTGCAGATGTGCTTGAAATCCTAGTACATTTCAGGACATTAAAGTCTCGGGTGACACAGGTCACATTCAGATGTTTTATATACAGACTGAACCTGGTATCACTCACAATTAAATCTCTGATAAGGGGGATTGTTCCACAAAAGAATGTGTAAGCACCAGTTAATTCAAGACTTCCCCAACAAAGATCGATTTATCTGGGACACTGATGCCCAAGTCCCTCCAGCCAAAAAAGGTCATAGAGCTACCTTCCCTTCTGAATGTCAATTCCCCCAAATCCATGTCGGGAGGAAAAGCCGTTTCATTTGACAGTAAGACAAGGTTCATTTCACCTGGAAAGAATGCAAGGAGAGGGAGGAGAAGATGTCTCAGGGAAGGAGGGGCATTTGATCATGAAAGCCAGGGAGATGTGAAGTTTTCAAAACCGCTAGTTCTTTTCCGACAATGTGAATAAGGAGAGTGAATTCAAGGCATTCAATGGGGAACTGTCACAAGTAGATCCCCCTAACTTAGGAGCCAGGAAATGGGATGAGATCTATGAAGAGGGAAACATTTCGGAGTTAAGTTCCTCCATTGTCCCAGGTGTATGTTCAAGCTAACAAATTACAGTAGCCGGCCTAAGCTCCTGTTAGTTCGTTCAGCTGGAACTCCCTAGTAGTGGGATGTGACAGGATCGTAAAAGGTCCATCCCAGGTAAACCTGAGAGCAAGCCTGCCATCGCACTTTTACGCTTTCTGAATAACAAATGCTGGCAAAACTCGGCTAGCTTAGCTGTAACAGTTTACTTCCATTTTCATCCACTCTATTTACAGTCCGTCTATGACAGTTACTGATCATGACAGAAAAGAGTAAGAGGAAGGCAGCAGATATCCCTAATATAGAAGACATACTGTCGGAGACATTAGGCGTCATTGACAAAGTAGACATTTGGACAAAGACATTTCAGTAGGGTGGATGCTGAAGTGAGTGATACAGGGACATTTAGAACGGTCCTTTTTTACCGGTCTAGTCAAATATACAAAGTTCTGTGCTACATTTATTCCATGTTGTATGTTTATATGTCCTATTATGTTTAAATCATACTCCACAATACAGAGCTATGCACTTTGTATGTGCTGTTGCATTCTTCTAAATACATTATTATTACCCCCTGTCTACCTGGGTCTTTCTGTTATTACAGTGTAGTTGAATTCAATTATTCACAGTAGGAAAATGTCATCATGAAATTAAATTACTTTGGCAATGCACGTGGACAACACAGGACAAAGAATCTAGCACTGTGCGCAGTGACATAATATATTATCTCCAATCCTCCTTCTCTGTGCCCCTCAGCCCCAGAGGAGATAACGTGTGTGTGTGTGTGTGTGCGTGTCAACAGAATGCCAACATGTTATCCAGGTGAATGTCAATAAAGAACCCAAGCTGCAGGTAAAATTCCCCACACTTTAAGGGACTTAATCACTCCATTGATGCAACTCCTTTGATCTGTGATTGGTACAAAGGCTGAGCATACAGAGATGCCAAGAACCCCCCCCCCCAGGAAGGACTGGAAGTGACTCCCCAGTTGAGTACTTTAGGCTCCTTTAGGATGTGTTTGTAGCAGGGTTTATCTGTTCATTCAGCCCTAGCTAACTGCCTGCAACACAGAGGTTTGGATCCCCCAAGCATCTTTGTCTGGGCTCTTTGTCTGCGGCCCGTTAGAATTCCCCCTCCGTGTTTGTCCCTGTTCGCCGTTGTCAAGCAGATGTTCGCTCACTGTGGTCAGAAGACACACAGGAACACACACAGGCACGTGCACACACACACACACACACACACACACACACACACACACACACACACACACAACCACATAACCTGAGACACAAACAGACACACAAAAACAGAGAGCACATTGATTGGGCATGTTTCAGTTCATCAAGAAGGGACACGGAGGGGTGGACAAAGAGGTGACAGGGAAAGGTAGAGGAGAGCAGAGGTAGACACTGAGCACAGGCCACATTCCTTCCCTGTTTTCACAGTCTCTTGTATCCTTTGTTCTGGACGAATGAGCGCTGTGCGTCGACATGGTCTGAGACCAGCCACGTTCAGGTC
Organism: Esox niger; assembly: GCA_016801105.1. NCBI lineage: Eukaryota > Metazoa > Chordata > Actinopteri > Esociformes > Esocidae > Esox > Esox niger. Next base: position 9,705 of record JACXGJ010003673.1, read on the forward strand.
AGCTGAAAAAAGAGAGAAAGAGCAAGAGAGGGAGTGATGGAGAAAGACGGCGGGATAATAACCAGTAGAAACACAGAGGGGGGAGAGAAAGCGATAGAATAAAAGAGAGAGAGCACGGAGCTCAAAGAGAGCGGATGTGTGAAGTGGCGATCCGTGACCCCGCCGAGTGTCAGGCCCCGACTAAACCATGCCGCCATCAGTATCCTTCACTGGCCACTTAGGGTGACACCGACGCTGACAGCTCAGCCAACTGACTACAGCCCGAGGGTGGGAACACAGACCGAGAGAGGAAATGGACGGTCGGACAAGACGCAGGGTCAGAGGTCAACAGATGTCAGCAGATACAGTGTCTAAGTGCACAGCACAATGGAGTGCATGGAGGTGCTTCAGATGTTTCTACAGGGGTCCATATATCCCTCATCCCCGCCATGCTTTTACTACATGGCTTGGATGGTCATCTGCAAGGCAACAAGGGGACTCAGAGGAAACGACATGTTTCATGTTTTTAATGTTTTATTGGGAAAAGGTACGTCTGTACGAGGATGACGATCCTCCAGCGTCTACAGCGCCTACGGTGTCAATATTATTTACAGTCCTTCAGAAACGATGTATGGAGACATTTGACAGACAGACAGACAGACATCGTATTCACAGAGCTGATACATATGTTTTCATCACATTGATACAGCTTCTGATGGGTCCACATCTTATTAATACTTCCACAGAACATTCCCATTATACTGACACATATATCCTCATCTGAGATATGAAAAACATAAATATGAAGGCGACAACAGAGATATGAAGGGTATAACAGAGATATGAAGGGTATAACAGAGATATGAAGGGGACAACATAAATATGAACGGGGACAATAAAGATATGAAGTGGACAACATAAATATGAAGGGGACAATAAAGATATGAAGTGGACAACATAAATATGAAGGGGACAATAGAGATATGAAGGGGACAATAGAGATATGAAGGGGACAATAGAGATATGAAGGGGACAATAGAGATATGAAGGGGACAACAGAGATATGAAGGGGACAATAGAGATATGAAGGGGACAATAGAGATATGAAGGGGACAATAGAGATATGAAGGGGACAATAGAGATATGAAGGGGACAATAGAGATATGAAGGGGACAATAGAGATATGAAGGGGACAACAGAGTGAGTGAGCAGGCAAAACACATGTCATTTATTTCTTGGTGGGATTCACATTCAACTGTATGATATACCAGAATTGCACAATAATAAAACACATTTGAGATCTCCCCAGAGTTGCTTGATGATATGAAGTTCAGGAGACTGTGAAGGCCACTCCAGAACTTTCACCTTTTCCTGCTGTAACCACTGGAGTGTCAACTTGGCCTTGTGCTTAGGGTCATTGTCATGCTGGAAAGTTCAAGAACATCCCAAGCGCAGCATTCGTGCAGAAGAATGCACATTTTCTGCCAGTATTTTCTGATAACATGCTCCATTCATCTTGCCATCGATTTTCACATGAATCCCTGTGCCTTCAGAGCTCACCCTCCCCTTAAACATCAGTGAGCCACCACCATGCTACCCAGTGGGGATGGTATTCTGTCCACTACAGGCCCTGTTGACCCCTATCCAAACTATTCGGGTCTCGTCACTCAAATGACAGTGTGCCAGAAGCTGTGAGGTTGTCAAGGTGTTGTCAGGCATATTGCAACAGGGCTTTTTTGTGGCATTGGTGCAGTAAAGGCTTCTTTCTGGCAGCTCAACCAGGCAGCTCATCTGTTCTGGCAGCTCTTTTGTTCAAGTATCGTCGCTTTGTGTTCCTTGAAACAACCACACCGTCTTTTTCCACAGCAGCCTGTATTTCTCCTGAGGTCACCTGCGGATTTTTCTTTGTGTCCCAAACATTTCTTCTTGCAGTTTTGGCTGAAACCTTGCTTGGTTTACCTGACCTTGGCTTGGTATCAAGAGTACACTGAAGTTTCCACTTCTTAATAAACGATTGAACAGTACTGACTGGTTTTGCAAGGCTGTGGATATCATTTTATGTGCTTTTCCATCTTTATGAAGGTGCATTATATTTTTATGCAGGTCTTTTGACAGATATTTTCTGCTTCCCATGTCTCAGTACCTATCCTGCTCAGTGCTCTTCTGGGAAATACATTTTTTGTTTGAACAATTTAAATTAAAAGTGTAATTTACTATATGCAAAGATGTAGAAACCAGAAAAGAAACCAGGCAAGCCCAGTTCAGCCCGCCCACAATTAAAATGAATAATTATTGTTACCTTCACAGGATTTGAACTCTGATCTCCCACATAAAAGACACTGTCTTTAACCACTATACCACAGTACAGTACATCCAGCCACTGGCTAGGCACTATTAAGCAATGTGTTAAAATGACTAACATTTCTTATTAAGTTTACCTCCACCACAAATAGCGTCTGTAATCACACTGGATTTGAACACAGGCCTCCCAAGTGGAGGGCATTGTTTTTAACCAATACGCCACGCCGCTACATGTTTCACCAGTCGCTAGACACCATTTAGCATTGTGTTAAACTGATTAACATTTCTGTTTAAGTTTACCTGTACCCCCAATTTGCATCTATGAACTGTATGGCTTTTGCCATTGGACATTTTAGCAGCTTATTAGCCTTACCAGTATCTACTAACTTCCTAGGAAAAATCATTGAAGAATTGAGCAATTGCTAGTATGCCTGAAGATTAACTTTTCCCTGCCAAAGCCATTTCATTTCATGGCACAAAAACATTTGTTCATTCGTGAATGACATTGATAAAATAGCTATAGGTGATTATAACTGACTTTCTCATCAAGTGAAAAGACGAGAGAATTCTGGAAACCACAACTCACCCGGCAAAGCCAGAAGAGGACTGGTCACCCTTCTGAGCCTGGTTCCTCTCTAGGTTTCTTCCAAAATGTTCCTAGCCACTGAAGTTCAACACTACTGTTGTTTGCTCCTTTGGGTTTAAGGCCAGACAAAAGCACTTTGTGACAACTGCTAATGTAAAAAGGGCATTATAAAATACATTTGATTGATTGATTGATTGATTGACCCAATGGGTCTTTTACTGCCCATGGGGTTTTATTACCCCCAAAAGCATGCATAGATGTGTACCTCGAAAATCCACCAGAAACAGTCACAATATAACTGTAAACACTTTTAGTTTAGGCTTACTATAATATAGTAACTGAATGTCGTATGTAGCCAGCAAAATGTTTTTCTATCCTGACCCAAAAAGCATGCAAGGATGCGTACTTTGAAAATACCCCAGAAATCGTCGCAATACTATATAACCGTGAACAGTTTTTGTTGAGGCTTACTGAATGTTGTAGCCAACTAAGATTTAGTCTAAACTGACCCAAACACATGCACGGATGTGTACTTTGAAAATCTACCAGAAACAGTCACAATAAAACAGTAAACAGATGAATTTAAGTCTTACTATGTAGATAGTGGAAGTTCTAGCCAGCAAAGTTTCTGTATATCCAGAACAACTCCTAATGCATACTTCACATTGACTGTGAGGAGATTGGATCATAGGACCTATAGCTTACAGGTCCACTTCTCTAACTACTACACTATTTAACAAGGTCAGTCAGCCAGGCACTCACTCAGCCAGTCAGTCAATCAGTCAGTCAGTCAGTCAGTCAGCCAGCCAGCCAGCCAGCCAGCCAGCCAGTTAGAGACATTCACTCATCTTGGCCGGCTCCATTCATGCGGTCTGGCAAAAATAGGATTGAAGGATAATCCATCAAATTGCTGCAGTTTTTATTCATTCTTGTTCCATATACATTAGTACAGTCAATGCAGTAAGGTGTTTTCCTTTTCTTTGATCAAATACTGATTTATGCGAAAAAAAAACAAAAAAAACTTACAAGATAAAAGTTTGTCGTTTATGTAATGCTCCCTGTGGTTAGTGTTTTTTTAGGTCAGTGTGTTTGAGTGACAATGTGTGTTTCTGAGTGAGGACTGTTGTCAGTATTTTGATTGAACAAGCTTATTTTGAGACATGTATGGTGTGTTTTGGAGGTGAGATCAACTGTTTGGGAAAGACGCGTGTTAGAAATGCAGACTATGTGAAGAGTTCTGTTATCCTGTCTTCAGTATTGACTGATGATTGTTAGCAATCTGGAAAAATTGCAAGACGTTGCTTGTTTGCTGGGCCCCCACCTGCAACTGCTCTCTCTCCCACTCGCTCTCTCCCTTCCTCCCTCTCCCTCTACCCCCAGCCCTGAACCTTGTGAGCAGCCCTCTCCGAGCCCCCAGGGCCCAAGGCAGGCAAGCAGCACGCTGAGGGTCGCCCAACACGGAAGTGTCTAACAGTGGGCAACAGCTGCATAGGCTGGCCTGGCCCCAGACCAGCCACCTCTTAGCCACAAAGAGCTGCTTGTGCCCCAACTGGGTGGAACATAAAACACAAGAGATAAGCTGAGCGACAGAGTTTGCCAGGACCAGTGCACCTCCATAAACAGGAAGTGAGTGCGAGGGGGTGACACAGGGCAGGGTCACCACGGGGTACAAACAGCACCCCCAAATCCACGCTATTCCAACGCCCCCTCCAAGGACTAGCTAAACCCCCGGGGGGCGGCATCCAATGGAAAACCATGTTGGGTCAAAGGTGTTGCCGTGGGGGGCACGCATAGAGATGGAAGAGGATATGAACGTGGTGAGGCCATGATCCACCATTCCTTGGATGTCCTTTTTTCCACAAAATATAGTGTTGAAGAAAGGTTTGTTTCCCTTTCTGACAGACATTTTTGTAACTTTGCCTTGTTGAGCTCAGGGCCGTCAGCACACCCGGATTTTCAGGGCTCTAGCCTTGGATGTTTTATGTTCGTGTTCGGACCCAAGTGTTTTGCAAGCTGACATTACCCAGCTGGGATGGAGTTAAGAAACGCGCACAACTAGAGGTCGAGAAGTGTTGTGATTTCAAAGTGCGCATTGGAATTTTGCAGGTTGGAAAGACAGTAGACAGTCAATACCCCAGAAGCAGTTACACTAACATTCATTCATGAATAAACTATTTGAAGCAAAATAATGTAATACTACACTAACATGTTTGCCAAACTACACAAATCCCTTGCTCTGGCTATATGAGCATGCCCACCATACGCTAGTCAACTCTCCCCAAAAACATATAGTATCTGTAGTGACTGTAGTACATAGCGAACCCAATCTGAAACATAGTTATGACATGTTATAGTTAAACATGCATATGAGCTTCCCTGAGGTGGTTTCTAACAGTTAATGCAGACATTGTTCAGTTTGAAAATGCCCGGTTTCATCCGCATGTCGGGCGGCTGGTCCCAGACGATAGCCCACATGAGGTGTGGACATTCTGGGCTAGCGTTGTTACACAGGGTCTGTGCTGCAGGGCTGGTTGTTACTGCCATATTATCTAAAACAATGTTGAAGGCAGTTTATGGTTCAGAAGTGAACCTTCCATTTTTGGGCAACAGTTGTGGTGTACGTTCAGTGTGCCACGCGCACACTCCCTGAATCATATCTTAATCAATACATGTGGGCAGCTGTTCATATGGTCGTGGCATCAGGCCTACAGCATAAAG
>JACXGJ010003673.1:15388-51692 GCA_016801105.1 Esox niger
CCCCCCCCCCCCCCCCCCCCCCCCCCCCCCCCCCCAACCCCTGTCCCTCCACCCCTGTATCCCTCGTCCCCACCTCGTCCCTCCACCCCCTGCATCAACCGAGCGACCTTTGGTGTTTTAAATATTTATGCCCAATGCATCAACAAGGTGTGTGTCTCTGCTGCCAGATGTGAGACGCGACTGGAGTCCTGCAGAATAAATGGAGCCTTGCAAGCAGTTTATTTGAATAATTCCCCCTCATCCTTCAGCTGCCGGTGCTGACCACTTGGCCACGCAGCTGTGGGTCATTCATAACCCGGACCGCCCCTCCTGCCCCTGGGCCCGGCTCAACCCGACCCGGAACCCACAACACATTACCCCACCCGCTCCACCCACTACGCTCGCCCACTCACAAAGAAACATGCATGGACACACACACTTGAGAGATAAAGTGAGATGCAGAAAAAGGACCTATAGACCTCTGTCTATGCAAATGGACAGAAAGGAGGGCCCTGTGACAAGAAACACCTGGCACCTGTTCCTGTCACTGCAGCTTTAAAAACCCCGACTGCCTCAACTAGATCCACAATGAGAAAACATGGCCGAGTTCTGACTGCCCAATCGAACACAGGTCAACAACAGGAGGGAATTCCACTCTGGGTTAATATCCCAAAAAGATGAGATTGTGAAGTCCATTCCGATTGCTGTGGATGACCGTTGAAGTTTGCGCTGCTGTGTCCTTGACCCTTGTTTTTGTCCTCTTCCTTGAGAATCAGAAGCTGAGGGAAAAGGGGCAAACTGGTTTACTAGATATTGGACAGTTGTTTGGACAATTACTTGGACAACTGGAACTGAGCAGATGCAAATGATCATCTGCTTTTAGGTCATTCAGAATCTTAAAAGTGGGTCTTTTATCAAATGCAGACACACAAACACTTTGTCAATCAAACACACGCACAACCACACACGTCTTTCTGACCCCCAGGACCCTAACCTGATACCTAACCTAGGCGCAGTATTCCCTAAACCTAACCTTAACCTAAATAACCTAAACCTCATATGTAGACTTAACCTGGCCCTGACAAACAACTATAGAGGTTGTTTAATTGAACTCCAAAGAGAGAAGTGGCTCTGCAAAATTATGAATGCACTGTCAGATTTAGACTTTAAACATTCCACTCATTCATGTTCTGTAGAAAGTACAACTTCAAAATGGGGAAGATGCCACAATCATTGAATTGAATGCAGGGTATAATGAGTAAACATCCCTAAATGTTTAACATCCCCACTTTGAGGATATTTCCCATAATGTTTAAGCCACTTCAAGAACAAATCTATTTGAGCCATAATGTCGTTACTCGTGAGTGAGCTTAAATGAGGATTCTCAAAATCTCTTCATGTTTAAAGCAAAATTCAGACGTCACATCTCTGTTTTTAAAGGTGGTAATTTGCCAGATTTCTCTCCAATGACCCTGAAAAGTCTGGTGAATAGTCTGAGTGGAACATCCTTGAAAGAATTTAACCCGACGCTGCAGTCTCTCGTTGAGAACGGACTAAACCACAGTAAACAGTAGCTGTTGCCAGGCATAAAATGAGTGCACATGACAGTAGGTGCAACTACCATGTGATTGGCTAATAATTTAAATGATTAGAATGATGGTTAATTCTTCAGGATCAGCGCCATGGCCAGCTGAGGGCCATATTACAGTAACCGAAAGAGAAAGTGGAATGATATAATTAATGAAATTTCCTCCATGTTTTAGGCTTTATCATTATGACACAGTAATGAAGGCCATCGCCATGTCGTAAAAGGCATAGTCGCATACTGGAACAGTGTTACGGTTTATTGGTTATCACTGGGGAACGTTTGCACTAGTGATTACTGTAGCTGCAGTTTGCAGTTCATTGCAACACAGGGCATAAAACTGCTGTCCTGTATGACTGCGGTTCAGCACTCAATTGCAGCACCTATGCATGGTCAGTGTTCTCGAAACGATGAGTCACTGACTGCGATGCATTCTGGAGACCGTCAGGCTGGATCACAGCGCCGTCAACAGCTGGAAAACAACGATGTTGCTGTGGTAACGCAACATCATACCCCTCCCTCGTTCTTGCAAACAGGATGTGTCTGTAATGCTGACTCAGATGAGGAGGAAATAAAAGGCAGGGACTCTACTGAGACGAGAGCTACGCCCTCGCCCCTTGACCCTGCACCCGGGCTGTAGCCTGGACTCCACACCCTGAGTCAGCATCTTGGGCTCCTCCGTGCCACTGGAAGAAGCCCCGACGTTATTCGGCGGAGCGTCTGCAGCCGGGCTGCGGCTGTGTGAAACTGGCTACACCCTGTGTCTGCCGTGCTTGCGCCCCCTACGGGTGTCAGGAGGCGGCTGCTGCCGGACACCCATTCACGCCCCGCGGCAGCAGCTGTGCCCTCAGAAACAGCTGCTCCGCTGTAACGGCACGGCGGCTCCCGGCGTCGACGCGCGCGTTCGGCTCCACCTCGGTCCTCTCACATTGTTTAGGCTCAGCTCGGGGAGTCTGACCGTGTAGATGACGCTCCTGATGAACAGCAAACACAGGCGGTTCTGTCATTTAAATGGACCGCAAAATGGGTTGGGACCAGGGCTCTTTCATTGCTGTTATACTTAATCAACCACACAGGGGGGCTTCACTCGCATGATACAAACTTCTCTTTTTTAATGTTTTCTTCTTCAGTATCATTATTATTCAACGACACTGTCCAAAGCATTATGTGGTACAGTGTGTGTGTGTGTGTGTGTGTGTGTGTGTGAGTTCCTGCATGCTTTTGAGCAAGGCATGAGCTGTCGTACCAGTGTGCCACTTCTGAGCTATATTTTCACCACAGACACACGAATAAACAAGTCTGAGCACAAAAACACCGAGCAGCGTCCAGGACTGGCATCTATGTTGTTGGGGGGCTCATCCAAAACCCATGGCTACCTAGGCATTTGTTTTATTTCATAGTTTTGAGGTCTTCATTAATAGACAATGTGGAAAATAGGTCAAAAAAAAATACCCTTAAATATTTAAATATATATATTACAATTAAAAAAAATATAGGCTATAAATATACAGCTCTGGAAAAAATTAAGACACCACTGCACCTTTTCCTTTCCAAAAAGTTTTGATCTGAACAGAAGCGTTCAATTTGTAGTAGTCTCTTAACTGGAACCTTCCTGTTCTACACTCAAAACTTTAATTTTCAACTTTTTGGAAAGGAAAGAAAACAGTGCAGTGTTGTCTTAATTTTACCAAAGCTGTATGTATGTATGTGTGTATGATATATATATATATATATATATATATATCATATATAAATATACATACATATATACATATACATATATATATATATATATATATATATATACACAGTATTTGTGAGTGTAGAAATAAAAATGTTAGTATATGGTGGGTGGAATGAATATCCCTTTTGACCTATTTTGAGTAAATTAAGATAATTTTAATTATTGTTTGTTCATTCTCTAAGTCATTAATGTATTGCGTTTGTATGTCTACGTAGACTATTGGCCATACGTCTGGAATCGCCCAAGTGTTATTATTAGTGGTGTGTCTATAATGACAAAATCTAAACAATAGAATTCCTGACACTGGTGCAGTGAAGAAGACTTACAGTAACAGGCAAACGTGTTCAGATGGGGAACAACAGGCCATGGTAGGGTGCTATCACACTAGGGGAAACACTGTGTCCTTACTGTAACATTGAGACTGTCAGTGGAGGTTTCACTTAGGCCCTCTTTTCTCTATATTGCACTGCATACTTACATGCCCTGGTTGCTGTCATGTCATTCTAGTGTTTTTGCTATGGTCATGCAAGAGAAAGAGCTGTTCGGATCATCATTTTTTATGGTGGAGCTAAAAGGTCATTGTCAGTCAGCCTTATGTTCCACATACCTTCCAGGTCTTTCCACACACAGTACACTTACATGCAAAAACTGTTTATTTTCCAAAATCTAACTGTATTTAAATTGACTTATTGAAAAGAAGAAATATTCATTCCATTTCATTAAACCTTCATGGGCTAATTTACAAATCACCTTCTGAAAGTATAAAACACCCCAGTAGGACAGAAAGTCACAAATGACTGTCTACATATAAAATAGGGCAAGCTTGATCTTTTTGGTAACGTCGTTTTATATGCCTGATGTAAACTCAAGGGGAAATATGAATGACAATGGTTGTCTAAGCAACAGACAGTGTAGGTTCAAAGTCAACTTGTTGAATAAAGTAGAACTAAACAATTAGGCAAGTCTCTATAGCTTGAAAGGACCAGACACCTATCTGTTATTGCAAGAAACGACTTTGAAGATCAATGAACTACGATTATTGTAGTTAAGACATAAAAAATATAAAAATGAAAAACAACTGTATGAAACAATTACACCTTTTAGAACAGTGTACCTCAAGCTTTCTCTGTCACTGTACCCCAAAAAGACTTTGCACTGCTAGGAGTGCCCCTGAAGTACCCCCGTCATGTTAATTGCACTAGTAAGCCTATGGTGTCATGAGGGTTTTCAAGTACCCCCTGCGGAGAGGCCAGGTTCCCCCTGCGGAGAGGCCAGGTTCCCCCTGCGGAGAGGCCAAGTACCCCCTGCGGAGAGGCCAAGTACCCCCTGCGGAGAGGCCAGGTTCCCCCTGCGGAGAGGCCAGGTTCCCCCTGCGGAGAGGCCAAGTACCCCCTGCGGAGAGGCCAAGTACCCCCTGCGGAGAGGCCAGGTTCCCCCTGCGGAGAAGCCAGGTTCCCCCGGCGGAGAGGCCAAGTACCCCCTGCGGAGAGGCCAGATTCCCCCGGCGGAGAGGCCAGATTCCCACTGCGGATAGATCAAGTACCCCCAGAGGTCCTAGTAACCCTGGTTGGGAACCACTGTTTTAGAAGATAACAATGCAAACATCCCACTATAAATTTTATACGGAAATGACACAGATGTAGATGAAGCAGCAACCACAGTGAAAAGGCTCAAAGCAAACCTGTGCACAAACTTTGAAAATGTGCATCTTGCACAGCGCAACATCTGCAGTGCTACTCAATGTCATGAGACCTCTAAGATGTCTGACTGATCCCTGAGACCCAAGGATTACCGCAATCCCATAAACAGATCCAGGGGTCAAATGAGTCTCCTCTGACAGTAATGGAAATCACCAGGCTTGTCTCAACATGACTATCTGCCAGTCTGTCACGTGACAACCATTCATATCTATTTTCATTGCTTACATGAAAAGCGGGTCACTTGGTTTGCCGTCCCTACCTTTATGATTCTCTGAAACAAGCCTTTCAGTGTCTCGTTTTAATACGCTCTCCACCTCTAAAAATATTTCTCCAGTCAGAGGTGGAACAGGGTGTGGTGGAGAAATGGATGGTGGTGGTGGGACTGGAGGTGGCTGTGCTAGACCCCCATGCTCCCTGGACAGTGCTCGGCGTTCCTCCGGGCCGGCCAGACCTGATAAAGATGGGGCCCACTCTAATCTTATCAGCGGCAGGGTTGGTGTTATTTCCGCTGGCACCCTTTAACACAGCTGTGCGCTCTGGAATGGCCACTCCACCGCTAATCAGTGTGAATGAAGTGCTTCGAACAAAAACGGGATCGACCAGGCGGAAAAACGCGGAGGAGGAGATCACTTACAAATTCCCCCGGCGCCCGAGGCCCGGCGCCTTTCCAAACAGCACCGAATGCTTCACCGTTGGTAGAACTGTGAGTGAAGGACGCACTTCAAACGGCGTGAACCTCTTCCCGGGTGGGAAGGCACAGGCCGGCTGGGCACTGATAACGTAACTGGGTACAGAGTCTGGTCCGCCATGATGGGGATGCTGCCATCAAACAGCACCGGGACAGTTCTGCACACGCAGAACCACAGCAAACAACTTCACTGTTCGTCGAAAATGGCTGCCAAACAGTTCACTATCAATTCCTCTACCTCGAACAAATTCATGAGACGCACTATTGGGCGTAGTGATACGTGACACGGTTTCACTTCAGGAGTCTGAGATCTTGAGAAAAGTGAGCCCGTGTTTTGTCCACAGAGGACAGGTAGGAAGAGGAGAGAAACAATGGCGGGTCATGTCACCTTATCACATGTCGTCAGGGGCCGTGGCTCATCACTGATTCCGTGAGTTCAACACTCCCATCCATCCCACCTCGGTTGCCGTACATTAGTCCTGCTGAGACTCCCTGCCGAAGCCACACATCGGACAATACCATGCTTCTCTCTCTCCCGCCCGCCCGCCCGCCCGCCCGCCCGCCAGCCTGCCGTTCCTCACTACGAAAAGTGAGGCATTCAAACCACCCCTGAAAAATAACAAGTATAACCCGACCCAAGCTAACGCCCAAATCAACCGAGTCGTTGGCCATGCCGGATCCAGTGGCGCTGCGGATCCTCACAGCTGATAGGCTGCGATGTTTCCCCGATGTGAGCAGTACTTCATGAGCTCCTCAATAGCCCCCAGTCCTGCCCCAGACCCAGACTTATGATCTTGGCGTCCGGTTCGATCACTACCCCACTACTGGCAGGGCTAAACTTAAACAAAGGAAAACAAGCCGTCCTATGTCTGTGACAGGTACCATCTGTGTCTGGTTACCTGGTAGGGGGGGGGTCTTTGCAGTGAAACAGGGGTGCAGACTGACCCCTCCACCTCCAAACCAGGGGCCCGGAAGAGCCCTCTCAGAGTTAAAAGCCCCAGCGTACACACACAAAGCAGGCGTGCACAAACATGGGCACCGCATATTAACACACACACACACACACAAACACACACACACACACACACACACACTATTACAGCCTAACATTTCTACCACCTTGAGGTTTGAATTAGACTGTTAAGTTATTTGAGCTATGGTATCCAAGGAAACTAAGCACTATCCATCAGTTGAAAATCATCAATCAGTATAACAACATGGTTGATGACATCCATCAGCCAGTCAATAGAGTGTATCAAAGGAATTAAAATATAGTGTTGTGACGTAGCAGGGGTTTTGAAGCCAACACAATTCTGCTAAGAGCCACTGTCAGCAAATGTCTGCAAATGGATTATGAGAATAAATCCTCAAAATGACTTAGCATTTCCAACCCCAGTGGACAGTGAACTATGTCCATTTCTGCTCTGATCAGATTCCAGGACGGGCTTCATGTGTGAACAGTACATTTCAGAACATTACCTCCATGACTGGCTCTCACACCACTTATCCACTTTCCCTGTTAAAGGATGGAAAAAAGTTCAACCAGACCGACATTGTGGGAAATTGAAAAAATTGTTAAATTAATTTTGGCCTCATTGACCATGTTTACATTTGCACAATTTTCCAGATGATCGCTCAAATTCCATTAAAAGACATCTTCAGAATAAAAGGTACTGTGAGGGAAGAATGTATTTGATCTGCCTGCTGATTTGGTATGTTTTCCCACTGACAAAGAAATTATCAATCTATAATTGTAATGGTAGGTTTATTTGAACAGTGAGACACAGAACTAGCACATAAAAATACAGAAAAACATATCAGAAATGTGATGCATTTATTTGCATTATAATGAGGAAAATAGGTATTGATCCCCTCTCAATCAGAAAAATGTCTGTCTCCCAGTTGTCTTTTATACAGGTAATGAGCTGAGATTAGGAGCACATTCTTAAAGGGAGTGCTCCTAATCTTAGCTTGTTACCTGTATAAAATACACCTGTTATCAAAGCAATCAATCAGATTCCAAATTATCCTCCATGGCCAAGACCAAAGAGCTGTCCAAGGATGTTAGGGACAAGATTGTAAACCTACTCAAGGCTGGAATGGACCACAAGACCATCGCCAAGCAGCTTGGTGAGAAGGTAACACCAGTTGGTTTGATAATTCGCAAATGGAAGAAACAGGAAAGAACTGTTAATCTCCCTCAGTCTGGGGCTCCATGTAAGATCTCATCTTGTGGAGTTTCCACCAAGTACTAAGTCATGTTTTGCAGAGGGGTCGAATACTAATTTCCCTCATTAAAATGCAAATCAAATTATAACATTTTGACATGTTTTTCTGGATTTGTTTGTGCTAGTTCTGTCTCTCACTGTTAAAAAAAAACCTACCATTAAAATTATAGACTGATCATTTCTTTGTCAATGGGCAAACGTACAAAACCAGCAGGAGATACTAAATACTTTTTCCCTCAGTGTACCTACACCTTTGACATACAGCTCATGACTATACAGAATAGACAGAATACTAACAATTCAGGCAGCAAGGAATCACCTATAATCTCAGATAACATCCTATGATTACATAACCTCCAATAACCACCTCTAACCTCATATAACCACCTACCGGTGATGACATTGTGTAATAGGCCCCAGCTAAGGACAGAAATCTGTGTCACGAAAAGATACATACTAGAGAAACTGCAGCCATCAGAAATGGGTTTTAGAATTTTGCTAGCATTTTCTTTTATGAAAATCGGACATTTGGACTTTTTGTACAGGAACAATCTTGTTGGTAGAGGAAAACAAACGTAATCGGTGTCAATTCGATTGATCATTGTAGTTTTAAGCGGATACTGTTGTCCATGTAAACATGGTCACTGTTATGCATTGATGATGGCCTATATTCAAAAAGTGACAAGGAGGGCGGGGTTGGGGGTGGGGCTTTGGTCTCACTGATTAGAGAACATGTCCGCTGCTGCATCTTATCTCCTAGTCATGATATGGGCTGACATACTGTATGTATGAAGGATGGTCTGGGAAAAAAAGTGATAACGCATTTCCTCGTGCTGTGGTAATTTCCCACCCCCATAATGCATCTGCGTCCGCTTATGGACCAGTTAACAGTAGATGGGAAAAGATTGCTATGGTAACCCAATGACAGGTCAGGAGACACAAATCTGCCTGGTCTGGCTGTACAATCAGGAAATTGCATAGTTACATGCCATTGCTATATATTCCGGGCGCTGTAAATGGGGGAAAGAACACTAGGACATTTCAAATCATTTTGAAAACAACAACCTACAAACCAGATCACTATATCAGCCAGTAGACACAGTAGAATGGCTATACTTTTCAGGAACACATCCATCAATATCATCATGACGAAGTATATTTCAAGATATTCAGCCAGCTGTCAGTATGACATACAGTGTTGTCTTCCTAATGTTACCAGGAAGCAAAGCTGTTTGCTGTCTCTAAATACAGCGTAGAGGTAGAACTGCTATCTTCACTAACTTCTACATGGTAAGGATTTAACACCTAAATTGATAGCGCGGTTTGTTTAAACGATATTAGATACTTGATCTACTTCACATCCTGGTACTGACAGATATTGCTTGCTAACTTATTATTAGAATGGAATGACAGATAAATGTCACAAAATATACAGTATATAAACTACCGTCCAAAGGTTAGGAGTCACTTAGTAATGTCCTTGTTACAGTACTGTGCAAAAGTCTTAACCACCTGAAGGTCGAACTAAGGCCATTTACTTGGATAGTAAGTGTTTTAATTTAAAAAAAAATATATAAATATAGTGCCTTGCAAAATATTCACCCCCCTTGGAATTTTCTGTGTTTTGTTGCCTCAACCTGGAATTAACATGGATTGTTTGAGGATTTGCATCATTTAATTTACAGAACATGCCCGCAACTTTAAAGATGTTTTTATCGATTTATTGTGAAGCAAACAACAAATAGGACCAAATAACAGAAAAAGTCAATGTGCATAACTATTCACCCCCCTAAAGTCAATGCTTTGTAGAGACACCTTTTGCAGCAATCACAGCTCCAAGTCGCTTTGGATAAGTCTCTATGAGCTTGCCACATCTTACCACAGGGATTTTTGCCCATTCCTCCTTGCAAAACTGCTCCAGCTGGATGGTTTGCACTTGTGAACAGCAATCTTTAAGTCTGACCACAGATTTTCTATTGGATTGAGGTCTGGGCTTTGACTAGGCCATTCCAACACATTTACATGTTTCCCCTTAAACCACTCAAGTGTTGCTTTAGCAGTGTGTTTGGGGTCATTGTCCTGCTGGAAGGTGAACCTCCATCCTAGCCTCAAATCTCACACAGAGTGGTACAGGTTTTGCTCAAGAATATCCCTGTATTTAGCACCATCCATCTGTCCCTCAACTCTGACCAGTTTCCCAGTCCCGGCTGCTGAAATACATCCCCACAGCATGATGCTGCCGCCACTATGTTTCACTGTGGGGATGGTGTTCTTTCGGTGATGTGATGTGTTGGGTTTGTACCAGACTTGCTGTTGTGTCATGTTCTTTCCATTTGGTTATGACAGATTTGATGGTGCTCCTGGGGATAATCAAAGATTGTGATTTTTTTTATAACCTAACCCTGACTTGTACTTCTCAACAACATTGTCCCTTAATCAGCCAGAATATTAAGACCCCGTGCCTAATATTGTGTAGGTCCCCCTCTGCAACCAAAACAGCCCTGTCTCATTGAGGCATGGACTCCAGTAGACCTCTGAAGGTGTGCTGTGGTATCTGGCAGCAAGACATTAGCAGCAGGTCCTTTAAGTCCTGTAAGTTCCGAGGTGGGGTTGCCATGGATTGGACCTTTCCAGCACATCCCACAGATGCTCGATTGAAGGGAGATCTGTGGAATATAGAGGCCAAATCAATACCTTGAACTGGTTGTTGTGTTCCTCATTTTTCAGAAATTTGAGCTTTAGTAGCTCGTCTGTTGGATTGGGCCACACAGGCCAGCCTTCGCTCCCCACGTGCATCAATGAGACTTGGCCGTCCATGACCCTGTCACCAGTTCACCTCTTTTCCTTCCTTGGACCACTTTTGATAGGTACTGACCACTGCAGACTGGGAACACCCCACAAGGGCTGCAGTTTTGGAGATGCTCTGACCCAGTTGTCTAGCATCACCATTTTGTCCTCGTCAGATTCGCTCAGATCCTTATGCTTGTACATTTTGCCTGCTAAACCCATGAACTTTGAGGACAGAATGTTCACTTGCTGCCTAATATATCCCACCCACTGACAGGTGCCAATAAAATGAGATTATCAGTTTTATTCACTTCACTTGTCAGTGGTTATAATGGTATGGCTGATTGGTGTATATCGATTGATGCTGGGATTTTACACAAATGGATTTCCAAAATGACAAAAAGAATAACAAAAGAATTGATGAAATCTTTAGATGTGGAAGTGGAAAGAAAATAATTAATTATAACAAGAACAGATTGATCCCATTTATCCATTAAGACATATAAGCAAGAATCCCATGAAATAAAAGGGTGAAACAATTCTTCCAATCATTATAACAATCTGCACAATGTAATTTTTGAATCTGGCTCTCTGTATAAGAAATGGGAAAATAACACATTTTTTTTATATATTTGGTTTGGGAAAGAGTCACACAATCAATCATTCTAAAGTTGCTTGCAGTCTAGAAGCAAGGGTTTTAAATGTGACAGAAATTGGGAAACAGAATTTATATTCATTATTCAGGGACAAAACAAAGGAGCATGCATATTAACCCAGAATTCTTTGGGAATCTTGAACCATTGAGAACCCAATCAGTGCTCTTGTAGCAGATATTCTGAAGGGTAGCCAAAATGTCAAGAGGGAGCTCAAGCAGAAACTATGAATTATGCATTTTGATATCATGTGCGACTCCGAAGGTCCCCAGAAAAATCAAGGACAAAACATGACCCCACGTGACTGGTCTTGGGTAAAGATTTAGTGTCTGATATCCACTTCAGGCACTAATAAATCGACATCTTCACACTCACAGCGTCACAATTTCCGTCTTTATTACAAGGCAGCACAGCCTGGCCGCCCTTTGCCCAGGGCCGCTGACTTGCAAACAGAGTCCCTGTCCAGAACCCTCCTCTGACCCACATTCAACAGTGGGATTGGGTTCAACATGGTTCAGTGTTTTCAGAGAGAGGAAAGAGGGCCTGCTACAGGCCGAGAGCACGCACGCGCACGCGCACGCGCACACACTCAAACATACTGGACCACACATCCTGACAGGCCTCTTCTTTCTGACCATTGGACAAAGGTGCGTCCCCCGTGCACGCGGCACACGCACACGCACACGCACACGCACACGCACACGCGAGATACGTGCAACCGGTAACACATCAAATGCAAGCGTCAACATACATCGACCACCACAGACCACACGGCTTACAGCCTTGGGAAAAAGGCACACAACACCCACACACTGTCATGTGTCTGGTTACCCATTTGCAGAGAGCATGAGGAAGCCAGGCGGGTGGCGTTTAGTTGATGTTAAAAACACGGTGCCTCTCGCAGAATCTGAGTCATTACTCATCCAGTGCCGAGCCGACTGGAAGAACCGCACTTGATTTCAGATGGGACTCCAATGATGTTGGGTTGACCTTTTCCATTACTGCAATACCATTCGATTTGTTGGAATCTCTGTGGATCTTCTCCATGCATTTGCCACTATTAATTTTTCACCTGTGAGAATCATTGCTTGGTTCATTTTACTTTGTTCTATTTGATTTCTTTCCACAGAGTAAACTGCAAACCTTCACACAGACAGTTCTTTAAAGAGACCTTACAAACCCTGTCTAAAGTTTGCTTAAAAGGTCGTGCTTATATATAAGGGGAGGGAGCATGTTGAAAAAAAGAAAGTGACAGATCTTAACTTGAAATTAGGTTTGATATTTCTTAAAATTGACTTTAACAGTAAACACACACACATATCCATTTATTTGTCCAAATATTGCTAGAGACTGTCATGGTTATTCATACTTAACCCTTGATTACAGCTTCTCTTGAACCATAGATATAACTAGAGAATGTCAGGATGGGGAACCATCTAACATCGATTTAGTGAAAAAAGTGAAAATCTCCGTGAAGCAACCCACCAGGGTGAAAAATCCAATGCTCAGATGTAGATTGGGCAGATTTGGCCTTGAAATTAAACATCCTCTCAGGAGGTTGAGGATGAGGCCTCTTTTGTTCCTTCACTGACACCTAATCAGTTTTCTCTGGCATGTACTAAATAAAGTCATAAAGTGGTACTAATGTTTTAATACAGTGCCATGTGTCTATGGCACAATTGTGTCCCTTGTCCCTGATGTCCCTCACTGGCAGAGGACCAACGGCTGCCCCGTGGAGAGGAGGAGGACAAGAGCGAGGGAGGAAGACAAAAAATAGGAGTGAGATGAAGGAGGGAAGGCAGGTGGCCACAGGCGAGACGAAGTGACAAAAAAACGAGGACAGCGAGGCAGAAATACCCTTCAGTTGAATGCTTTGCCCAAAGCCCCTCTCGCAGCCACGCTAGGCTCTGTTGTTCCCAGCGCCACAAGAAAGGCTTCCCGGAGGAAAGAAGAAGAAGATGCAGATGAAGGAGTCGAAAGTGAAGGGCCGTAAAGAGCCTATTCACAATCTGAAGGACTGCTGGGCTCAGCAAGTTAGCCATTACTGATTAGCCAGTTTGGTCCTGCAGTGTGAGCAGGCATGTGTGTCTGTCCTTGGCTTGGGAAAACAACATGAAAGGGAGCCGGCTGTTTTGTCAGGGGGACTTGAAAGCGTGCTAGCTATCAGAAACATTAGCCTTATCAATGGCTGGCGCACTAGAGCCGAGCTATATGAAGCAACAAGGGCACGGCGTTTCCAGCAGGGAGATAACCTGGAGCATAACTCTGTCCCATTTGCATGCACCAGGGCAACGGGGGGAATAATCTAAGGCCGGGGGAGGGGGGGCGTGGAAACTGAATCGCAGAAAAAAAGTTTGAAACTAGCAGAGCTGGGTGGCAGGGTGAGAGGCGGTGCCAGGGGAGCTCCGAATGCCCGTCATTCACTGTAGCCTGCCTGCCCGTCGGCCTGGTGAGACTGGCACGGACCTACAGTGGCTGGCGCTATGGATCTGTCACATCTGTGGAGTCCTGTCCTTGGGCGGAACGTATCAGATTGTCTCCAGGAAGAAAAACAAGAGAACTAACTGACTGGGCCCACTCAGTGTATGGTCTGGGGGGAATCTCTCCCTCGCTCTTTCTCTCACTCTCTCCCATTCTCTGTCCCAGCCTCGGAAAAGAGAACTTGTCACGTCAGTGTTTTACAGTTTGCAAACTCACTGCTAATCTGGATAGGGGCTTGGGTCAATAAGTGCAAATAGATCCTTCAATCATTTAATAGACACCATTGTGGCACATTGTGTTCTGGGGTTAAGGCAGAGTTTTCCACTGGGCTCAAACCATCCGGCTAACCTGTTTAAGTTTAAGCCAGTAAAACAACAGTAAGGTCTGAAGCCGAGAGGGAAGCTGATAACGACAGGCTACGATAGCACACGCGACAACGTTCTGAAAAGCCCTGTTGTTACCCCAGAGTCACTGGACCGGACCAACCCGCCTGTATTTGTTCCATTGATTTTTGAGTGGTACCGTCATTCTGAACAGCTGATCATTCATCTGAGATCAATGAGGTTTGAGTGGGCGTTACCATGTGTAAAGGACAGCGATGTCACCAGTGTGTTAACCTGTAAACACAGCACATGCTCTATCACCCTATTTACATTCCCCTGGTCTTAACTCAGCATACTTGTTCCTGTTTCTGCAATTTCTCAACAAGCAGTTCAAGCAGTTCTGTGTATGTGGGAAGGGCTACCTGAGAGAGGTGGAGATGACTCCAGCAGGCTGTCAACCTTAAGTCGGATCGAAACGACACACTGTCATGATGGCTGCTGCTTGAAAAATGATCAATAGGATCAAAAACGAACATCTCCCGCTGAATTTACACGTCATTGGAACCCAATCAACATGGTCAGGCTGACCAACATGAAAGGGTTGCGTGTAATGTTTGCTGTATTGGCAGAACACAAGCATTTGAATCCAAGGGCGACAAACAAGCCCAAGCCCAAACTAACGTCTCCCCTCCTCTCTCGTCTCCCCTCCTCTCTAGTCTCCCCTCCTCTCTAGTCTCCCCTCCTCTCTCGTCTCCCCTCCTCTCTCGTCTCCCCTCCTCTCTCGTCTCCCCTCCTCTCTACTCTCCCCTCCTCTCTAGTCTCCCCTCCTCTCTAGTCTCCCCTCCTCTCGCGACTGTCTTCCTCCCCTCTCGTCTCTCCTCTCGTCTCCCCTCTCCTCTCGTCTCCCCTCTCCTCTCGTCTCCCCTCTCGTCTCGTCTCCCCTCTCGTCTCCCCTCTCGTCTCCCCTCTCGTCTCCCCTCTCGTCTCCCCTCTCGTATCCCCTCTCCTTTCGTCTCGTCTCCCCTCTCGTCTCCCCTCTCTTCTCATCTCCTCTCGTCTCATCTCCTCTTGACCCTCGTCTCCCATCTCATCTCTCTGGCCATTAAGGAGCAACATCCTCCAGAGCCTCACCATTTTTAGTGTCTCAGCTGACTGGCTGGCACACCTCAGAGAGGCCAAAGTCCAGACAGACAGAGAGGAATAGAAGAAAAACACATCCAGGCTCCCTGGCTTACCCTTCCCTGAGAATGAGAATGCAGGAGAGGCACGCGGTAGCCTTTGATCGCATGCGGTTGCATAACAGGCCTACTGAGAATACGGGTGGACCATTTCCACACTTTGCACCAGGTGACCCAGTAAATATCCAAGGTGACTAAGGAGAAATTGAATCATTAGAAATCCAAGGTGACTGAAAAAAAGACCTCTCCAAATCAGAATTGGATACCATAAAAATGAGAACTGCCTGGTTCCCCCGGACCTCAGAACTCGCTGGATCCCAGGGAGGGATAACGCTCCCACATCAGACCCACGAACCCACTTCACTGCCATCCTCCCGGGCAGGAGAAAGGAGAACAGGCCTCCCAGTAGGGTACATCCTACACAGCGCTGGACATTTTTGCTCACCAGCCACCAGCCACTTTGCCTCCAATCTGGACTAGGTTTAAATAAACTCTGGGCTCAGCCCACGTGCATCGTTTAACTATCACAATTTGGACTTTTAAAATGTTCACCTGGCACAGCCAGAAGAGGACTGGCCACCCCTCTGAGCCTGGTTCCTCTCTAGGATTCTTCCAAAATGTTGGCCCTAATTTCAACAATACTGTTGTTTGCTCCTTGGAATTTAATGCCGGGTGTTTTGTGAAAGCACTTTGTGACAACTTCTGAGGTTAAAAGGGCTTTATAAAATACATTAGATTGATTGATTGAGTGTTTTCCAAAGTTACTAGCCACTCAGCATTTTCACTAGCCACCATTTTGTTGTGAGGGAATTACATTTATTTGATCAAATTTGACTATAGTGTGCTACATCGTAGCCAGTCTTGTTCACTGGTTCGGTCACTATTAGGCAAAGGTGGTACCCCACTCTACCGGACACCCCTCTGTTAAAATACCTTCTATAATGTGGTTACACACTTGAAAAAGCCAACTATTATAGTGTTAAATCTGCCCTGTTGTTAATGTCCACTTGAGCAGCTAATGCACGCTACAACATCCTCCCTAATATCAAACAAAATATGCAAGCAATATATTTATTCTTAACAAAACCTAGAACTATTAACATGTTATTTCAAAAGAAATGATATCACCTATCAGCTTTATATTTAATCACAGTCAATATTATTGTTGTCATTTTTTGTTAGGCTATTTTCTTGGTAATATAGACTGGCATAAAAAACGAAACAGAGCTGTATTTATTACAGCCGTGTCAAGTTATTTTTCCCCATCCTTGCCTTGACGCCACATCGTTAATCTCCCTCGACTTCCTTCAGCTGTCCTAGGCTCTGCTGCCGTTGCTGATCGAGCGTCTTCACGTTAATATATTTACATGGCTAGTAACTTAAATATGTTAAATATATTTTTGTACTCAATATATTGCATATACAGCCTAATGTTTTTGTTGATAGTACATACCCTAAACTGATGGTCTTTTCACCAGTCATTTTGTTTGTCCCATGATCACTCTTTAAAAACAAATCTGTAATTTTAGACTACTAGAAGTAACCCAAAAGGATTTTTAAACAAGAAACCAGGAAAGCCTAGTTCAGCCGGCCGGCAACAGAAAGTGTTGCCCTCTAGAGATTCAAACCCCAGGTCGCCCACATGGAAGGCCGTGTTTACCACTATACCACAGAGCTGAACATTTGACAGGTGTCAGTACAGCCTCTTGTTTCTACCTTGAACAAATCCTGTGTGTTTAAACAGCTAATTAGCCATTTGTGAATGATATTGATACCGATAAACTGACTAATGTTTCTTACTAAGTTTACCTCCACCACAAATAGCATCTATGAAAAGTATGGCTTTTGCCACTGGCTGTTTATACTGTGTATTAGCCAGTAATAGGCTTTACCAGTATCTATTAACTTACTGGACTACTCATAAGAATTGAGCAGTTGCTAGCGAGTCTGCCAAAGAAATTTCATTTCTTGACATAACAACGTACTTTTTTCTTTCATTCATGAACGACATTGATACCATAACTATCAACAAAGGTGACGATAACTAACTGTTTCATCAAGTGGAAAGACGAGAGAATCATGAAATCTACCAGAAATAGTCGCAATACCATATAACCGTAAAGTTATATTGAGGCCCACAAATAAGAATTATAAATGTACTTGCTTTCAAGAGATTCAAACTTGGATCTCCCACGTGAGAGGCACTTTAACCTCTCTCTTTAACCGCAACGCCACGGAATTACACAGTTCAGCAGTTGCTTGAAATGAATTGTGTTAAACTGATTAACGTTTCTTATTAAGTTTACCCCCACCATAGGGTCTATGAACTGTATGGCTTTTGCCACTGGCCTTTTTAACAGCTTATTAGCCAATAACAGGCATACTAGTATCTATCTGAAAATCCCCCAGAAACAGTTGTAAACTGTTTTATTTCAGGCTTACTATAATGTAGATACTGAAGGTTTTAGCCAGCGAAGTTTTCATCTATACGGAATAATTCATAATGCATACTTCACTTTGCCTGTGAGGAGATACGAATGCAATGGGGTGTTTGCAGGTCTGCTTCTCTAACCACTACGCTATTTAACAAGGGGTACTCAGTCAGTCAGTCCGTGAGTCAGTCAGTAAGTAAAAGGCATTCACTCTTCTTGACCGTCTCCACTTACGCGGTCCACCAAAAATGTTATGCGGATTTGATGTAACTTGAGGTGATAATGTTTTAATGGAATGTTTTGACGTGCTTGGGTATAAAAGAAAACTAGAATCCACTTGTTTTTCTGACATTTCTCATCTCCATGACATCTGGACCCATGTGGTCCAGTATGCAAGGTTGCCAGACTTCATAGACAGTACACTGTATTCTAATGCAGACTTCAGAAAAGAAATCTACCCACACAAGCCCATTAAAAATAGCCCAATTGTAGGGGAAACACACCCCACCTGGCAACACTCAATATGGAAAAAATTCCTACTACAGTCATTTTATCTGCAGAGTTTTGTTGGTACTTTATACATGAGCACAAAATCATGTTTTACCGTGCCAACACACAGGGGCAGTGCAAGGTTTTGGGAAGGCTGTTGCCTTTGCTTTGAGATTTAAATTCAGGAAAAACCCTGTGTATAGATATACAGAAGTGGCTAGTAGGAGTGACTGCGTTACACGCCACAGCCAAATTCTACCCTCCTTTGTCAAGCCCTGGTCCTACAGATTGGCCAGGGAAAGGGATCTGTGTTTACAAGTACTGATATTAATCTGACTGCCATTGAAGTGGTAAAGTTAAGGAGGAGCTTTAGGTCTTATTTACATTATATACATATATATATACACACACATTTATACACATCTATACACGTAATCAAACGAGTAGATAATTTGTTGGCAGATATTGATAGTTTGAGACATAGCATGCACCAGATTTTTGATAGACACCCCGGCAGAGTATTACAGACCTGTCAGGACTGTGTCAAGCTTCCGGGCGGGGCGCACGCGTATGGCTCGATTTTCCCGCATTCTACCGTCCTGCGTCATACATCTGGAACATGCCCGGCACGGAAACAACTGTGCAAACAAATAAGTCTATGTAGCGTTTTATTCTCCATCCCGCAACGTAAACCAGCTCTTAGAACGTATTTCCGAGACAGACCCTGATCTTGGCTCAACCACATGGTCGGGCCCAACAGTAGGTAAGCGCCCAGGTCAGTGTTTCACCACACGTGTCTGGCACGGCGTGGTGCTCTAGCGGTTCCAGTGGAGGCGGGGCAACACAGCAACACTTTGTTGCCGGGCAACGTCTTATGAGGCATCATGTTCGGCCCCTGATCTTCAGCACACAGGACATCCACCTGGATCCCCCACCTCCGCCACAGTCTTCTGTTCTCAGGTATGTAACTGATCAAGGCCAACAGTGGATATGTCTCAACTCTAATGCCCAAGAGCACAATCGTGAACATCGTGAACTCTGTGCTTTAGGCGGTCCTGTATCAGATCAGCTTACACAAATGCCCAGGAGTTTCAGGTTTCTAGATCAAATATTAAATGAACCTAATCATCAGCTGAACACAAGGTTCAATTGAAATGTTACTTTGACTTTCATCCCAACACCTAATAGTGTGAAATACTGCCATATCGGGCACCAGGGCTAACTATGTTTTTCAGGGTCAACTTTGCATAGGTTTCAGGTCAGATGCTCAATTATTGGGCAACCTGCTAGTAAATGGAGTTCAGATAGGGTACCTTTGGAAATGTGCTGCAGGAAATTCTACTGAACCGCATTGTCCTTGGTGGGAGGGCTACATGGAGGGGGAAATCTATACGGATCTGCTCAGCTCCGCTTCAGTCAGGACCGCGGTTGATTAGCTGCCTTCATCCCTCGCGGACACAAATGGCAAATTGCACTTGGCACAGTCAAACCGCTAATAGTGTACAAAGCATGCACTTCCTGGCCACTGATATGTGTTTACATTTCCTACAGCGTAGCATGCTTGCTAAATTACACGATTACCTTATTCGTCTTTTCGACACTGTTAGAAAACAAAGGCCCCAAAATTCTCTGCTCGAGCCACATATTCTTCAAAAGTATAAAAATACACATTACCTGAAGAGTGCAGGTCTATTGCTTCATGGCTTGTTTGATTCTTTGTGAGCATGTATAATGTCTTATAAGGAGGCACAGTAAAGAGTTAAAAGAATGTGCACATATTGCAAAACAGTTAGGATAGGTAGGGAACATACAGTATCCATCGCCTCGGTTAACAGCTACAGAAGTATCTATCTCCAGGAGTAGACCTACCACAAGTGGAAAAAATAAACACATATAGTATTTCAAAAGCCAAATATTTGAGTGTTTTTAATACACCATTTGGTCTACGATGTCCCCACATGTTGCTAAATCTGTGAATGTAATGTGCATGTTTTTCTCATCTTGATTCCAAGAGACCTGTAATTTGGAATGCTTTACAATCCATCTGCCACCAGAAACATCAGGGGGGGAAGACCATGGGATGAGTCGAAAAAAGGGAGACAACAAGTGCTAAATACTCTACATGGTTGGAATTATCTTCATCCGCAAGGCCAAGGACTTTCACCAAAACAACCAGTATTGATTTGTGTCCAAAAAATATTATAAGACATCCATAATTTCATTTCCATCCAGTATTCTGGCATGTCCTCATGGGAGAACACACTGACAGTGGTGTTCACACATGCTATGAGTGCTAAGTATAGGAGGCGTGGTGACAATATGATTATAGAGCCAGGGAGTTTCAAAAGGCCTTTAAAAGGCAGAAAACAAACATGTCCGCCTTTCGACGATCATTAAAGTGCAGATGTCGGCGCTACTGTTTCCAACTTCACAGACTACGCGTAGGCCTAACACTTGACCGATGAAACCCGTTCATCCTGAGGCAATACCTGTATGTATCAAGTTTGTGTGTTGACTATGGCTGCCTTGGAAATGCTAAGAGACAATTCTGGAGAGCAACTAAAGAACAAATCAACTTGGAGGGGACCTGTTTGATTGAACAGGGTTGTGTGGTCAAACATATACAGGATATCCAGATGCCCAAGTCTGCATAAAGTATATAAACACTGAATATATAGACCCAGTATATACAACCTATGAAATTCAAAAGACTGATGAACACATTAAAATCCTCTATTGGCCATGATGTCAGACTCTGAGTTAAAGCACCGTAACACCCTGGATAGGACAAGCTTCATTCTCTCTTTCAAAAGGAGGTGCAGATCAAACACTCTGGCCTGGGGTGTATAATATCACGTTCCACTTTGTTACGAATGCCTGCATTCATTTGCTGACATTTACAGTTGAGGCCTGGCCCTTGTGGGGGCCCCCTCAGTCCCTCACAAACCTACCAGCCGACAGGAGAAAACCGAAAACCAAGAGCATCTGACTTCCATTGCCGAGCTCGGCGTGTGTGTTCCGCTTAGCCACTGGTATTTCCAAGAGGCGCACGGCGCAGTTACCAGAGCCTGCGTTGAAATGTGCATGATGTCATTGACATTGCATCATTACAGACTGCAAATGGTTCTGCTCAGGATGGGCCGGGTTAGTTCCCACGCTAGTTTGGCAAAGTGCACTTCGGAGCAATAACGCAAAGAAGCTTCTGGTTAAGATTAAAGATTGGAGACGCAAAAGAGAGGAGAGCAGGGAGAGAGAAAGGCAAAGAGAGGATCTCTTCTGAAGACTTTCTGATATTTTTTCTCTCTCGATCGCTCTCGTGTTACACTCATTTCAAAGCATCTGTCCAAGAGGCCCTCTGCTCTCTGTCCTCAGAGGAGTCCTGAAGACAGAAGGCAAACAAAGAACCAGCAAACTAGTTCCTGTGGAGTCTGTGCCAAAAGCGTGAGCTCTTTGGTGACAGCCCACATTTCCTTACACTTTAACATTGCAATGACATCTTGATCAAGCACAGAGATACAGAAACAACATTTCCACACGGTAAGTTCACAGATCAAAAAGATATTAAGGGATGAGTTGTCTTAATATTTTGAAGTTCATAAAAGATTGTAGAACTTACAAATGTAGCGTAGTCAAACATATTTTCTCCTAGTTTGCATTACCCTTTAAGAGAACTCTAGAGTTACCACCCATCACTGTATCAGGTATCTAATCTGGCCAGGCATACTGTACAATTTAGTACAGTATGCATCCGTCAGCTTGTCTGTAGAGGATTATTCACTTTAGATAAGACACAAAGGTGATCTGTGCAATCTGTTCGTAAATGGACGTTCCAAAATCACAGGTTAGCATTTTTTCTTTACAACAATCTACAGCGTAGGGCCAAGAACTAAAACATAGCTGGTTTGAATCTCTGAGCAAACAAGGTTGAGCAAGGCACATAAGTATTTTATAGGATACACCTTTCTTATAATAGACTGTGTAATGGTTGGCTATGACCACTGACGCTTTTCTGTGTGTCCTGATTTAAAAGACTGTGTTAACTTTGAAATAATTGGAGAACATTTAAGGAAGATCAACGTCTTGGACTCATACTAAATAAAGATTCTCGCATGACTTTGTTCGATTTCATCAATGACTCTGTTCATGGATCAAAGTGGACAGAAGCTAACACGGTCACCATGAAAAGTAGCTGATGCCCTGGCTGTGAGAGAGGGATAAGTGAAACACACATTTCCTATTCACACTTATCTGTGCATTCAACAGGACAAATATAAGAAACTATTTTTTACCAGTCTACTGTTATCAAGAGATTATATGTTAAGCAACACAATGGCTTGTCATTGTGTTTTGAAGGATTACATTAGTGCTGGTGACTGTAACCATACATATTTGAACCAAAGTAGGCAATTATATAAATTGTTTCCTCTTTCCCTTCTGATATCCTAACGATCACAAAACGTATGACGTCTGGACAAAGCCGCACCAAGAACAACGACTAACGACAGGGAAAACCTGAACTGGCTCGCTTAAGCAACAAGTTTGAAATGTTGTGTTCGTCAGACAGTTCAGTTGAAATGGAGGGCAGCGACGATACTTCAGTACGTGACAATCTAGTGCTTTGACGATGCAGGTGCTGTCGGCAGAGGCAGGATAATGCTCTTTGAACGGGCTTCTCTTAATGGCAGAGCAGAATGCACGTGCCCTGCCTTTGCTTCACAACGGACCCGGAGAACCATGCACCCCCGCCCGGGGAACTTCAGAGCCGGGCCACCGGGTCAGGGAGCTGGCATCTCACCCCTGGCACAAGTCGTTACCCTCGGGGGCGAGATGCTGACACTGGGCTCATGGGGAGCACCAGACTGGCAGGGGCCTACCAAACAGCTTGTGACCATAACCAACAGTGGCAGGAACAATGAATGCAATTATTTACCAGAACACAGTCCAAGTCTCATAGTCCTCCCCAGCCCCATCAAGGCTGTTTACTCAGTCTTTCATGGGGGGACGCTGACCTCTCTGGAATCGACAGGCTTTATCACCATCACCCGTGACAAGTGTCCAGCTGGACTCATGATTAACCCGAAGTGTAACTTCTCACAGACCCAGTCGCGTTAAATCCAGGCGAGAATCAGGCCCAACTACGTGAAAATAATGCCCCAAGTCAGCCTGAAATGAAGGCCGTTTTCTTAGGCACATTGCTGAGGTAATACGGAAAGATTTGTCAGGGTTCAAACAATAATATGCGGTGAATCACTGCTTTCATGGGCCATTAGGAAATTATTTCTTTTTACTGACTTTAACTGCTGAGATCCCTGGGGGAGCCAACTAGAAGCTGTCAGTGGTGAGGGCTTTAGAGTGGAGCAGGCACTCAACCACAACCTTTCAAGTCAGGCCCACCAGGACAACCAGCAAGAGCATCTCCACTACAGCACCTGTCAACAGGGGAAGAAATACTGCTCTGACCACTCCGATAGCTTAAATACCACTAGGATCAAGCTTCAGGCCTCACATGACCTCCTACCTCCAGATTACTGATAGGCAAGACCGGATTCGTAGCTCAATACACATGCAGAACTTCAAAGCCCTTGACTGTAGCTGTTTCAAGCAGACGAAGCGAGTGTGAAGTGTGGTAGAGTCTGGCCATAAACAATAAACAACAGATATGTTGCGTGGGACCGTCTGTGTCAAGTTCCAGACACAGCCAACAATATGTTGTGTCTGTTAGTCTTTTTGTGTGCACGTGTTTGCTTGGGCATCAGTGCGTGCGTGTTTGCAAGCGTGTGTGTGTGTGTGTGTGTGTGTGTGTGCGGGTGTGCGTGTGTGCGGGTGTGCGTGAAGCACACGCCTCCTCTGCATTGTGTCCTGGAGCTGGCTGGAATTAAAAGGCAGAATGAAGAGTGGGGGGAGTTGCCAGCACACTGCAGAACTGCAGGGAGCTCTCCCAGATCCCAGCTGCCCAAACCTGGCTGAAAGCACTAGGCGAGTGCCAGGCTTTCTCGGCCCTCATGGAGGAGCGCCAAAAAGAGTAGGAGTGGGAGGTAAACTGCTAAAAAAAATGCCAACAATAGTGTCTGAGCCTAAATAAAGCCAACCTGATGAGACACACAACGCTGAGTCATATAAAAGGAAACCATTCTCCCCGAAGTTTCAAATAATTCTGTATATATTATTTGAAACATATACATAGAAGATCTGCATGGCATAGTGACATGTTCCTGGGGAAGTGAGCGTCTTTGTAGTGGTCTAAGAGGCCCAGCAGCAGTGAGCAGAATCCAGTTTATCTGGAACTGTTTAATTCATTATTTGTCTAACAATCAAGAAGGAGAGTTTATTTTGCAGATAATTATAGCTTTTGTTGGGTTTGATGGCCAAGATAAGCCAGAGTTCCGAACCATTAACTAGTATGCTTGTTCTGGCAGGGCCCAGCTCAGAGTTTTCAATTGAGTGCACACCCAACATGTCGGGGTTCTGACACAAGCGGGGGGGGACCAACGCTGCCGCCGTACAGCACTGTTCAATTGTCGGTCAAGCAGCACTGTTCAAATGGTAGACCCACTCCATTCATAATGAACCCCCCATATCATGTTCTGCATCCATTCAATTACAGACATTACTAACAGCACTGTTACTGCTTTACCTAGTTATACCATTCAATTACAGACATTACAGACAGCACTGTTACTGCTTTACCTAGTTATACCATTCAATTACAGACAGCACTGTTACTGCTTTACCTAGTTATACCATTCAATTACAGACATTACAGACAGCACTGTTACTGCTTTACCTAGTTATACCATTCAATTACAGACATTATACAGACAGCACTGTTACTGCTTTACCTAGTTATACCATTCAATTACAGACATTATACAGACAGCACTGTTACTGCTTTACCTAGTTATACCATTCAATTACAGACATTACTAACAGCACTGTTACTGTTTTACCTAGTTATACCATTCAATTACAGACATTATACAGACAGCACTGTTACTGCTTTATCTAGTTATACCATTCAATTACAGACATTATACAGACAGCACTGTTACTGCTTTACCTAGTTATACCATTCAATTACAGACATTACTAATAGCACTGTTACTGCTTTACCTAGTTATACCATTCAATTACAGACAGCACTGTTACTGATTTACCTAGTTATACCATTCAATTACAGACAGCACTGTTACTGCTTTACCTAGTTATACCATTCAATTACAGACATTACAGACAGCACTGTTACTGCTTTACGTAGTTATACTATTCAATTACAGACAGCACTGTTACTGCGTTACCTAGTTATGCAATTCAATTACAGACATTACAGAGAGCACTGTTACTGCTTTACCTAGTTACCATTCAATTACAGACATTACAGACAGCACTGTTACTGCTTTATCTAGTTATACCATTCAATTACAGACATTATACAGACAGCACTGTTACTGCTTTACCAAGTTATACCATTCAATTACAGACATTACTAATAGCACTGTTACTGCTTTACCTAGTTATACCATTCAATTACAGACAGCACTGTTACTGCTTTACCTAGTTATACCATTCAATTACAGACAGCACTGTTACTGCTTTACCTAGTTATATTATTCAATTACAGACAGCACTGTTACTGCTTTACCTAGTTATGCCATTCAATTACAGACATTACAGACAGCACTGTTACTGCTTTACCTAGTTATACAATTCAATTACAGACATTACAGACAGCACTGTTACTGCTTTACCTAGTTATACCATTCAACTACAGTGGGTCTAGTGTCCTACAGTGAGGAGGAGTGATTCAACAGACACTGCTGCAAGTTATAATTGTCCTGTCTGGCTGATGATGGTGGAATTCCTCTTATGGCCCTGAGTGTTGACCCAGGAATGAGCCAGGGCGGGCTGGGGGTTGTGATAGTCATGCCCCCTTGGCAGAGGTCATTTCCAAAAGTCCAAGGAGAACGGCCGGCCTCGCTCTGGAGCCAGGTAATCACAGCAAGAACAGATCCCGCTACGGCCAGCGCTGCTTTGTCCGCTTCAGAGGCACAAACTATTTCAGGCCCTGCACTCACTCCGACAGCAAAAAGTGACCCCTGTGTCACCCTGCGATAATGTGGACCATATTGGTCATTGTTCCCACCCAGGTTCCAGGGAAAGGAAAGGAGTTTCACTATGACGAGGGACCAAGTCATATGAATGTCCTGTTTGCCCCCACATCGCCACCCCCCCCACCAGGGACCAGGGAAGTGTGGACACAACATGAAGTGTTCCTGGGCTAGAAAGGTGATGGCTTATTGCATGACTGTCAACAGCAGCAAAGAACATTAACCAGAAACTGCATCAAGGCCCAGTCGGGCATAAAAGTAAAATGAACGAGGATCTCATTCCATGTGTGACGCTTTAGAGGGCACACTGCTACACCACACAGTCCTATGTGGCTTTTTACCTATTTTGTTGCATTAAAGCCATTAGTTCAATGTTTTTTTTAATCTGAATTGTATGTGATGGATCAGAACACAAGTCTAAGTTGGAGGAGTGAAATGAGAAAAATATATACATAAAACTATTTTTTAGAAAGAAAAACAACTGAAAATTGGCATGTGCATATGTATTCACCCCCTTTGTTATGAAGCCCATAAAAGCTCTGGTGCAACCAATTACCTTCAGAAGTCACATAAGTAGTGAAATTATGTCCACCTGTGTGCAATCTAAGTGTCACATCATCTGTCAATACATATACACACCTTTTTTTTAAAGGCCACAGAGGCTGCAGCACCTAAGCAAGAGGCACCACTAACCAAACACTGCCATGAAGACCAAGGAACTCTCCAAACAAGTAAGGGACAATGTTGTGGAGAAGTACAAGTCAGGGTTAGGTTATAAAAAAATATCCAAATCTTTGATGATCCCCAGGAGCACCATCAAATCTATCATAACCAAATGGAAAGAACATGGCACAACAGCAAACCTCCCTAGAGACGGCCGCCCACCAAAACTCACGGACCAGGCAAGGAGGGCATTAATCAGAGAGGCAGCACAGAGACTGAAGGTAACCCTGGAGGAGCAGCAGAGTTCCACAGCAGAGACTGGAGTATCTGTACATGAGACGTCAATAAGCCGTACGCTCCATAGAGTTGAGCTTTATGGCAGAGTGGCGAGAAGAAAGCCACTGCTTTCAGCAAAAAATTAAATGGCACGTTTTGAGTTTGCAAAAAGACATGTGGGAGACTCCCAAAATGTATGGAGGAATGTGCTCTGGTCTGATGAGAATAAAGTTGAACTTTTTAGCCATCAAAGAAAACGCTATGTCTGGCGCAAACCCAACACATCACCCATAGAAAACCAACACCAAAGAACAGCATCATGCTGTGGGGATGTTTTTCAGCCGCCGGGACTGGGAAACTGGTCAGACTTGAGGGAAAGATGGATGGTGCTAAATACAGGGATATTCTTGAGCAAAACCTGTACCACTCTATGTGTGATTTGAGGCTAGGGTGGAGGTTCACCTTCCAGCAGGACAATGACCCCAAACACACTGCTAAAGCAACACTTGAGTGGTTTAAGGGGAAACATGTAAATGTGTTGGAACGGCCTAGTCAAAGCCCAGACCTCAATCCAATAGAAAATCTGTGGTCAGACTTAAAGATTGCTGTTCACAAGTGCAAACCATCCAACTTGATGGAGCTGGAGCAGTTTTGCAAGGAGGAATGGGCAAAAATCCCAGTTGTAAGATGTGGCAAGCTCATAGAGTGACTTGGAGCTGTGATTGCTGCAAAAGGTGGCTATACAAAGTATTGCCTTTAGGGGGGTGAATCGTTATGCACACTGACTTTTTCTGTTATTTTGTCCTATTTCTTGTTTGCTTCACAATAAATAAATAAAAATGTCTCCAAAGTTGTGGGCATGTTCTGTAAATGAAATTACGGAAATACTCAAACAATCCATGTTAATTCCAGGTTGTGAGGCGACAAAACACGGAAAATGCCAAGGGGGGAATACTTTTGCAAGGCACTGTATGTCAGGCAGCACACAGTACACAGTCCCCATATGGAATGTGGTCATTATGGCTGATGAGGCATACTGTTCCTTTCACCCTACTATCACACCACAGATCAAGCAGGGGGACGTCGAGATTCCTTGTTCAACAAAATTGCTACAATTTACTAAAGAGCAGAAGAAGTTCAATATCTCCATATCAGTAAACCGAAGAAATATCTCCACAAATGTAAAATTTCAGGCCAAGAAACAATGGAGTATGTTCCAACAACTCTCCACAGCAGATTGTTTCTCACCGTTATGAGCATTAGATGAAACAGTCTGTGACTATGAATAAGCAACTTGAGGTGTTTTAAACAAGGCAAACCACATCTCAGATAGTGGACCTGTTATCCCTATTTAACCTACTTCACATTCATCTCATTGTTTCAGTTCTATAACACAAGGGAGGTTTCTAACAGTGTGTTGTCAAAGATGACAATTACAGGAAGAAAAACAGTCAAAACAGAAAACTCCAAATTCAGTGTCAGAGAAGATAAGATTCAGTGGTATACACAGTGTAGGTTCAGACTCTGGTGACAGATCCCACAACCAGGCAGCTTTTCTCTCTCTTGTTCTCCCTTCCTATTTTTCTCCCTCTCTTTCTGGCGATCTGGTTGATAAATGTCCTGACACACAGGAGCATGGAAAAACTCATTTCCTCCCATGGCTGCAAAATCTAAAAGCCCAAAGAGCCCCTGTGGGCCCAGACACTGAGACCAGAGTGGAAACCGGAAAGATGACTATAACACCCACCTTGATGGAGCCAACACACTTATCCACCTTGTAGACAAGGTAAAGCATATGAACAACTGGCTGGCATAACGGG
Source organism: Esox niger (assembly GCA_016801105.1). Lineage (NCBI taxonomy): Eukaryota > Metazoa > Chordata > Actinopteri > Esociformes > Esocidae > Esox > Esox niger. The sequence continues at coordinate 44,520 of JACXGJ010003673.1, forward strand.
TGTATATAAGTTGAAATTGTGGTACCTACTTAGAGCTGCTGTTCACGGGTGGAGTCCTGTTCAAAATGGTGATCCAAAGCTGGTGATGAAAATCCAGGTATTCCAGGCATTTCGTCTCAGCTTTTTGGCTGTACCCTCAGTCAAGGCACCAGCCTCAGAATGACCCCATGTGGTGGAAGACCTGGCCTGACCATGACCATAAGGATGAAGGCATTCCATCTCCTCCATTTCAGTTTTTATGCTTTCCTTTCTTTAGAGAGACTGTGGCATCTTGATTTGGAATCGGTTTGGTATTTCAGCAGCCACCCTGAACTAATCATCTCTGCAAGGCAAGAACATGAAAAATAGATTTAGATAAAGGACCTCACGGTCATTGCTCAGATTTCTACAACGACAAAAGAAATAATTTCAAAACTATTTCAGAGAAGTGATCAAAACAAATTTCTTTACATAATTTCTATAAGGGTAGCTTAATATCATCTACAAAAGGAGATGCGGCAATGTAAAAAAATTAAATTTAAACGACTAACTGTCTTAATGAAAAGTTAGGAGACTTTGTCAAAAAAGTGACTGATAGTGAATAATATTTCCTCTGAATTAAGAAGCTCAGGGTTTGAAAGGCATCTGCAGTAGGCTAGTTGTTTATCATCTTCTGGATAGAAAAGGTTATCGTTGATGGTGTTCTTTCTCCCTGATGAAAAGCTGCTCAGTTCCAAGGGGTTCTAAAGGAAAAAGATGACTCACACACATTCCTGAAACCTAGCAATATTTTGTCGTAAGCAGACCAGACTGGTTGTTGTGGTCGAAGTCACTGCTTCTCGGTATAGCTGCATGATTGCGAACAAGTCGTTGAAGCATACTGACAGTGCAGGGTCGGCCCAGCAACAGGCACCTCAGAATTGGCTCAGCACTGCCAAAGGTGGACGAGTGAATATTGGACCAGGTCGTCTTGTCCCGCCATGGTCTACTGAGTTTTTTGGGTAGGTTGGGTGCCTGCAATGTCGGTCGGGGTTGTTGGCTGTGTCCCACAACCTTCTCAAATTGTGACACTTACATTACAAAATAGGTAGGGGAATATAAGGGGGCTCAATAATTAACCAAAAGCAAAACATATTCATGTGTCTGTATTTTGTAGCTTAAACTGTTTAAAAAGGTTAGCACCACATTTGTAGGAAGAAACACATATCACTCTGGTTCTATGTAAAAAATAATTCTGATTTATGTTGCAATCCGGCGACATCAAGTTTGGGAAATGCTCATCTACACTCATCTACAGTGAATTCTGAAAGGATTTGTACATTGACACATTCATGTTTGGGGAAGTCGAGTCCTGTATTCCAGCATGTTGTATATAGAGTCCTTCATTTTTAAGCTACTAAAAGTATTTGGACAATTGCCTTCACAGCTGTTTCCTATTAGACAGGTATGTTTGGTTGTGTAATTTATACATGAATGAGAGGACTAGTATCATTTTGATTTCAGGCTTTGCATTTGGTGTCGGTTGCCGGGGTCTGACGTCATGATGAAGCAATCAGAATAAATTAATTAATTGCCAAAACAATCCTACATTAACATGAAGAAAGAAAGCACTGGTGAGCTCAGAAATAACAAACAACCTGTTACAAGAAAGACCACTATAATGGATGACCAAAGATTCTGTTCAAGGGTAAACAAAACCTGAGAACAGCACTACAGATCAGGAACTCTCTTCAGGAGCTACAAATAGATGTGTCAAATACTACAAAAAGAAAACGAGTAGAACAGCAAAACATCAGACAGTATATCATAAGACACAAGCTGTAGAAAAACAAAAGGGCTTTTCACACTGCATTATTCTAAGCACTGGGCTATCGTAGCCCCGGGCTAAGACTATGTTAGCTTAGCCTGTGTTCACACAAGAGTTTGTTAATACTGGGCTAAGGTTTAACCCTAGGTTAAGGATTCACACTTATTCCTAAACCCTGAGCTACTGGACAAATACCATTTTACATTCTATGATAAGCCACAAATGTTATGTACTGTCTGGCATGCAAATAATGTTACAGTACAGCACTGACACACGTTCAATGTTATGCAACCAGGATACAATTAATGACTTCATGACATTGGTTGATCACGATGCCCAACCTGTCGTTATTTGCTTTTACAACTTTGTTAAAACGATTCAAAAAGAAAAAACTTTTTCAAAATATTTGCTAGATTTATGTCAAAAGCAAGCTGCAGTAGCTACTTCGCTAAGATGTAGCAGGTATAATGAAACAACAAAAGTTCTCTGAATGAAAGGACCGAACCAGAAATACAATGTAGCTGTGGGTAACGGCGCATGTCAAGAGCGTATGTAAATTAACTGACAGGGCAGGTTTTGTGATAGGAAAATAAATCTTCTGGGGTTTCTTTCTTGAACCCGTTCACACTGGTTATTTTGTCGTGTTTCAGGTGCTACCCCTAAAAAGATGTAAATAACCCTTCTCAAGAGGAAAACCAGCTAGCCCCAGGCTGAGGGTGGTGCTAGGCCACTTCAAAATATGCAAGGGGGAACACTTGCTTAGCCCTGGGCTTAGGAGGTTCTTAGCCCTGGGCTTAGGAGGTTCTTAGCCCTGGGCTTAGGAGGTTCTTAGCCCTGGGCTTAGGAGGTTCTTAGCCCTGGGCTTAGGAGGTTCTTAGCCCTGGGCTTAGGAGGTTCTTAGCCCTGGGCTTAGGAGGTTCTTAGCCCTGGGCTAAGTTCCAGTGTGAACATGCCTAAAAAGACCAATTTGCACTTTGACAAGTACCAAAAAAACGTTCAGAAACAATGTTTTATGGACAGATCAGATACAGATAAACCTGTACCAGAGTGAAGGAAAGAGGAAAGTCTGAGGGGGAAAAAGGAACTGCCTATGATCTACAGTATATTATCTCATCTGAGAAGGTGGAGGTGATTATATGGCTTTGGCATGTATGAACTGTCTCACTTGTCTTCATTAATGGTGTGACTGTTGACAGCAGCAGCAGGATGATCCCTGAAGTGTATGGAAACATCCTGCCAACCTATGTATAACCCAGTGCCTGTAAACTCATAGCATTAGGCTTCGTCATGCCTTTCACATGCTGAAGACGAAGACTCAGGTAAAACATTGTCCCAAAATTAAATTAAAACATGTCTGGGTCAAAACACTACTGGTGTACTAAAAATAAGCGCTCCAATATGCCAGGTATTGAGCTGAACAAGAGACAATTTTTCAGTACAGCACACAGGGGCTGGACACAGCTGTTTTGAGTCCCAGGTAGGGGACATGCTCATGATCATGATATTTTATGTTTGTTAAGGATTAGAATGAGAGATGGAGTACACCACCCCTTCCTGTACCTAAGGGCACTTCCCGAATCATTAAGAAAGGGCTTTCAATGCCATAGGGTATACATATCCTCCAGAGGATTTATCTATGGCCACAACGTTACTATTTCTGAAAAGATCATTTCAAAGATCTGCTTTTCCATTAGGAATAGTTCCAATGAAAAAAAATCTATTTATAACTAGGTAAATACAGATAAATAGTCACAGATGTTGAGGGTAATATTAGTTATTGGAGTAATTATACTGAACAAAATATAAAGTAGTGTTTCAAGAACTGAAATGAAAGTTCCTGGAAATGTTCAATACACACAAATAGGATATTCTTTGCACACAAATATTCTTCTATCTCTGTTAGCGAGAACTCGTCCTTTGCCAGAATAATCCATTCACATGTAAAATGCAAAGAGATACAACTAACAATGTTTCAAATATAACCAATAATGACATACAATATCGAAGTCAAAATAGTTTTCATTCCTAACAATAAAAAAAAACAATCTGCTATTCTGTGTAGCACAGAAAACAATTTGTTCAACCTAGTAAATACGACGCAAAAATTGCATCATAACGGTTTACTTTCTATGGCTTTGTAATTAGATTTGCAAACTTCTTGTCTTGAAATTATTCTGAATCCAAAACATGTAGACAATGAGAGATATGGGCCCTTACACAGATGGTGCAGAGGGTAGTTTTAGACCAACATAGTCATTTCAGTGCTCTCTTTTATTAGCAATGAGTGTGACCTCACCAACTCCATCAGCAGTTGGTCTCCACTCTTGACTGATGCTTCTGTAAAAGTGAACTGAAATACTTTGCCTAGTTAACTTTTTTCTTCTCTGGTGAGAACTGAGTGGCTGCCTTGACCTCCTTTCACTTCAGTCCGATAAGTAATGGGAGGATGTTCAAAGTGACAACATCCCACACAGACAAAGGTCAGGCCAGCCGACACAAACCAAGACCAGCTCAGAGGCCATCCATACACAGCAGGAAAGCATTCTGCGTGAGGACAGAAAGATGTACATGGCAAAAAACGGAGCCACAGACAGCCTGGCGAAGGAAGAAGCAGCTGGACAATTGTAGACACAGATAGAGTAATTGTGAACGAGAGAGTCGGACCCCTTGATACAGGAAAATAAGAAGTACTCGTTGACCCTGCGAGAGTCAGCCCCACGGAACACGTCTTATCCACCTGGCTCGGTTCTGCCAGGCGCGCTAGCTCCCGTATAGCATATCAGAACAATCTGCTCAGTGGCAATGTTTTTAGCTTTTGTCTAAACAATCCTCACGCGCTGCTACAATCCTTCATAGGTGGAGAAGCCATATTGGATTGTCTTTCCCCTTATAGCCTATCGCGGTCCCTGTCCTATTGCCTTTCTATCACTCTTTCGACCGTGCTCTCTCTCTACCAGTCACCATGGCTACCTCCTCTCTACTCTCTTTTTCTCACTATCACTGATGCTGTCATTTTTGATGCATTCTCTTTGTACCGCTTTTGATTGGGGTTCCTTTCTCCGTTTGTGTGGCTCTGTCCTTGGCCCACACGACGGGCTACTGCTGAGCACGCCAAATGGGTGCCATGATGCGCTGTCCGCTTGACAACGTTGGTTTGTCTGATGAACTACAAGTTCAAGTGGACAAGGAGATGAAAAAAATAGAGATTCAACAGGTGTAAGACGGGGTTAATTACATAAGTTAATGAACTGAGCTGACAGGATTGGTGATAGGATTGACAATCAGGAATTCATTACAGGGGTTGATGACAGAGGATGATAACGGATGGATATCAGAGGATGATGACGGGAGTTGATGACAGAGGATGATGACAGGTTGATGAAAGGAAAAATTACAGCAGTTCATGACAGGAGTTGATAATGGATGGAAAGCAGAAGTTAATGACAGACAGAAGATTGACAGGGTTGATTAAACGGGTTAACAACAGGGATTGGTTATGAGGTGGATGACAAGGAATGGTGATAGGTGATGTCAGAAGTTGATGACAGCAGATGATGACCGAACTTAACAGGAGTTCATAACAAGAGTTGATGTCAGGGTTGAGGACAGGCTTGATGACAGATAAGGATAGATATTGATGACAGAGTTGATCATAGGAATTTATGGCAGGGTTGAAAATAGGAATTGATGACAGGGTTGAAAATAGGAATTGATGCAGTCTAGATAATTGGAATTGATGCAGTCTAGATAATTGGAATTGATGCAGTCTAGATAATAGAAATTGATGCAGTCTAGATAATAGGAATTGATGCAGTCTAGATAATAGGAATTGATGCAGTCTAGATAATAGGAATGGATGCAGTCTAGATAATAGAAATTGATGCAGTCTAGATAATAGGAATTGATGCAGTCTAGATAATAGGAATTGTTGCAGTCTAGATAATAGGAATTGATGCAGTCTAGATAATAGGAATTGATGCAGTCTAGATAATAGGAATTGATGCAGTCTAGATAATAGGAATTGTTGCAGTCTAGATAATAGGAATTGATGCAGTCTAGATAATAGGAATTGATGCAGTCTAGATAATAGGAATTGATGCAGTCTAGATAATAGGAATTGATGCAGTATTGTCAAGAAATGGCCGACTTGGGCTGTAGGAGGGTAGGCAAGGAGGGAAGCTCCCAAATTCCTAATAATGAGTCAAAACTGAGAACAATTAGGAATTCAAGTAATTTCAAACTGGGGCTACCATAAAACACTGCCAACAGCCACTGCCATAGACTGGGCCGCTTTAGCTTCATCCAAAACAGATCAGATTTTAGAACACATTATTTTGTGATTTGCATTAAAAAAAACATTTCTAATCTGTCTTCAATTTGCAAATGGATGATGTTTATGTTTGGAAGCTCTTTAAAGCCCATCTCCCTTGTAGTTAAAAACAGGCGGGGAAAGGAGTTGCAGTAACGTGATTTACTGTCCCTCTCCTCTGCATGGATTCCTTCATAAACAGTTAAAAAGCAAGGCAAGCGTATTCCAAAGCCAGTCAATAACAGTTTGTTCTGAATCATAAACAGCACTGGCTCATTTGTCAGGGAGCTGCATTGTATTCTTTAATTGTATAATGAGAGAACCAAGTATGACATTCTGGCATATTTGTCTTTACTTAATTTATAATTTTTCTGTTTTTATTATTTTTGCTCATTCCTCCCATGATGCCTTGTTGCACCACACACGAAACACAGAATAACAGGAAACAGTGACTTCTTTTTTTGATAGTCCCCCTCCGTCTTCTCCAACTTTCCTACATGCACATCAGACAAAGCCTTGCGCGTAAGCCAGAGAAATTAACTATTTGCTTGTAATAACATGCGCCGGGCCAGATGTTCAGCCCAAAATGTGAACCATTTATATGTCCTGATAATATGTTTACAAAAAGCTCCATCAATTAGTGCACCCAGACTTGACTCCGTAATCCCTGTCCTCAGCCACACGAGGATGAAAAAACTGAGATGTTTTTGCATTTGTTTAAGGAATTGACAGGGAACATGGTTTTGTCTTCCACTCAAGCCAATATTAAAAACTCATCCAACTTGTCAAGCCCGATGGTTGTAGACCAAGGCCACCCCACCTTGTTCCTAAAGATCAACTCCCCTGTGGGTTTTCTCTCCTGCCATGGTTGATACTGACCTCATTTGGCCTTTACTCATCTTATCATGAGAATCAGGTGTGGAGAACGTAGACTGGAGAGGAAACCCGAGAGAACGGAAGCTCTCCGGGACCGGGGTTGGGAAGCACTGGTTTAGCAACCATGCAGGAACCTCTAGGGGTCAAGATATCAAAGTGCCAGAGAACACCTACACATACAGAAGCAGTCTAACGCTGGACG
>JACXGJ010003674.1:0-51698 GCA_016801105.1 Esox niger
CCGTCTCAGTACTAATCAGCTAAAGCCTGGGCTCAACACCACTCCGTCTCAGTTCGTCAGTATCCGCTGACTAAACAGTCATGTAAATCTCAAAAGTCCAATGCATTGAAATATTTAGGTCCCATATTTTTTATTAGATTTTCATGCTATAAATATAGCAGTTAAAAAAATTAAAATAATGCCTTTTTTGTATAACAACTGTTTTGATTCTGTCTGGAATTTCAGCCGGTTCAGGTGGTACAGACATTTTAGACTGTCAGGTGACTTTACCAGACTTCACCAAATCTGTGTTTAAATCATGAGTGCAATCATTTCTATGTGAAGTGTGGGTATTGTCAATATTCATGTTTAGTTGATAATGTTTTAATATGAATGTACAGCCTTGACCATGATACGCACATTGCAATGTAGTGATATAAGGGAACAGCGTCTCAAATGTAAACGAGTTAATGTGAAAAATACATATAAATAAAAATAAATAAATCATGTTTACTCTAGATTTCATTGGCTTTCCATTGGGATTTCATGGGAGGATCCTCAACAGGCTACAATATTTCATTTAATATGTAACCATACCTAAGCCTAACGCAAAATATTCACTTGTTAAATTATAGAGACATCAAAGTATTGGTGAATTATTGTAACAGGCTGCGATAACAGGACATCAAACGGGAGGCTGATTGAAGATATTACTACAGGCTGCATTCCATAGAACACATTTTGAGAGATAGGAGGGATATTCTGAAGAAAGTGAGTCAACAGACAGTTTGGCGTAAATATTAACATATTTTAGAGACACAAAGATAATAATTTAAATTCCGGTTCCCATTCCACTACCACTCCCCCTTGGGTTAGTCCAGTGCAACGGACACTTTTCAGGTTGATGTCAAGAAAAGTTGATTTGTTTATTTTACAGTTATAGGTCCCTAAAAATGTTTGAGGGAATAGGCTTCTCCTAGATCGACATAAAAGTACCAGCCCAAATATATGAACAGAACAGCCTCCCACTCAATTTGCAGAGGTTACAATGGGATACAATGCAGAGGATATTAATGAACAACATTGTATTACCACAGGCCTAATATTGTTATTTTGACCATCTATGGGAAATTAAGGTTAAATTGCAAATAGCCAAGGTCATGTATGAGCACCACTAATGCTATAACAAGTGATATTTATCAATGGTTATCTCCTGCCTGTGTATGGGCAACTTTCATAGGATCGTTTGATCAGTGACTGCCTGCCTATTAGGACATTAGCGGTGGACCTCCCCCTTGTGATTGTAAAAAAACAACATTTTTTTATTAAAATATTAATATATTTTAAACATAAATTATTATACTATATTAAGTTATATTATAGGTGTGAAAAGTGTGTTTAAATGTCACTGTTTTAAAAGTAGTTCGACTTTCGAGCTTGCAGTTTGGGGACACAAAAAAAGGATTGTTGACGTAATGTTGTGAGCTAAAACTGACTAGCTCTAAGTTTTATTGAATGGAACCACAATACTTGTTAAAATAGATGTCAGAGTAGATGTCACCATTTTGCACCGCCCCTACTGCACACCCGAACAGGAGCTGCCACTGCATTTAAATGAATCATACATTTTCCATGCATTTCAAAATTTTATATTCCCTTCATAAGAGCCTTGGGTCCCAAGTGAAGTAGCCTATAAAGCACAGCGGCACCATATTTAGGTTCATTTAATGTAGTGGAATGAGTGTGACTCCAGACGCCGAAAAAGTATAAGATAACAGCATGAAGTCTGAGTGCACTGCTTACAAAACAGCTGAGAGCGCTCTATGTTGAATTGGCCCAGGAAAGTGAACCCGGTAATCACCAGGAACTTCCAACAGCGCAAACACAATCGTTGGAATAATTACTCAACAAACCATAACAAAACACAACAGCTCAGTTCAGTAAAAAAAAAAAATAACACAGTTGAATTTCATCTGGCAACACCTGCTCTGCTCTCCACAAACTTCTTCGTATGTAAGACATTAGAAACTATATGGACTGGGGTGCTGTAAGATCCCAGAACTTAGAAGACTGTGGTCCAGCCAAACACTTGGTCTCATATGTCTTACTCAGTTGGGAAAAAAACCTGCACACCCTCATGATTCCTAAGTTGCTCTAAGAGTACAAAAAATTACCAGGATGGAAATGTAATGTTGTGGTAGTACTTTTGTTATCATTTTTACTATTAGGTACTTAATATATCCCGAAATTATTTGCTATTGAAATAAAAACATCTGCAATGTTATTGTTAACTTGTGCCACGTTATCACTTGATTGACTTAGCAACTGTCAGCACTGACTTTATGCATGTTTCGCAGACAGCAAATTAAATAGATTGTTTATCACCATAAATATGTTCAACTCATACCTATGACTCTGCCACTATTAGCTACATTACAATAGTAAACAACTCCTCTGGTTGCTAGTTATACGCACAAGAAAAGTACATTTAGGAGACAGTCCTAACATGTGAATCAAGCTTTAATTAGTATGAAACTGGCATTGCGTCTGCCCTTGTCAACTGCCAGCAAGGTTGTCTAACAGTCTTGTGGGCATTTTCTGGGGGGATGTATTTACTAAGAAGGGAACATTGCTAATGCAACAGATAATATGCTGTCCAGTATCAAGGATTAAATAAAAGCGAAATCCCCTTATGTGCCAACTATTAATTTCACCTCTGTTTCCCCAGTCAAAGTGCTCCAGGAGGTGATTAAAACCCAAATTCTCGCACATGGACCACAACGGATGTATTTGGAGACGGATGTTTGTTTTCCACTGAGCGTTCCCTTATCAGGCTGTGAGTGCTAATAGGTTGATAGAAATTGATACCAGAGGAGCCGCTTGGCACAGATAGAGAACGTGGAAAGTAACAAGTCTGAGTAATTATTTGCATCCTCTGTGGTCAGTTGAGAAGGAGGATATGGTCAGCAGGGAAGACAGATGAGTTAAGGGAGAAGAGGGAAAGGCAGGAGACATCCATCCTTAACATGCTAACATGGACGTTTAACACACAGCTCTACACGCGTGTTAATTAGGATTTACATGCTAGCCTATCTACCTGGCATAAGATAACTAAGAGACAGGAGGGGGGTAGGCCTCCCCTTCCTGTCAGGGGTTGAGACGAATTTCAAAAACCACCACAGCAGACAAAAGCACTGGTGAACGCTCGTGGGAGTACACTTCTCTACTTGACTGTCACTATTCAGACCCCCAAAAACATTTCTTTGCCTCTTTTCAGCACGGAGTAAATGAGCCCCAGTTGGGAACACCGGGCGCGCTAGAGTGTGTTTGGGCTTTCTGAGGTAACGCTGAATAACAGGATAGGGCTTTGCCAGCTGGGTGTCAAGTCCAGGCCCCTGGAATGAGCTCTGTTTGGTCTAGAGATTACAACATGTCCAATTCAAACACCCTTCACACTTGCACTGCTCCAACAGCAAACACATGCCAGAGCTGAAGTGCATGTGGTCAATGTCACGTCTAAAGGTGTGTGTGTGCGTGGGTGTGTGTGTGTGTGTGTGTGTGTGTGTGGGGGGGGGGGGGGGGGGGGGGGGGGGGGGGGGGGGGGGGGGGGGGGGGGGGGGGGGGGGGGCCGGGCAGGTAAAGGCCACTGAAACATGTGTTCAATGTCACATCCAAAGTTCTCTGTGTGTGAGTGTGGAGGGGATAGAGGGGCAGGTAAATGCCTGCACTGAAACATGTGTGTGGTGTGATGTCACTGCCTACATGAGAGATTACATTGTTTAATGCCATCCTTCGATTTCAGGGAAGCATGTGTGCTTGTTTAAACCTTTGGACGCAGCTGTTTGCAGCACAATTTTAAAAAATCCCCACAATTCCTTGTTATCAGATGCTGTGCTGTGGGTCGTTTGCTTTAAGATGTAAGACAGTTCACTTGGAGCCTTTTATGGTGCAAGATCACTAGATATAGTAAAGACAGAATATCATCCATGTGGAAAGAAATAGTCTTAACTGTGCTTTAAGCATGATAACCCTACACCTCCCAGGCCAGAAGGAAGAGATAATTATAGATAATCTCTTGCCTTTAACACTTTCAAAATGCGTCACTTCATGACATTTATGTGTCATATCCAGATGGTATTTTAAGGAACCTGACTGGTTCTACCTTTTTGGCAACAGACGGAGTATCATTACAATTATGTAGAATATACACACTGACAAGCATGACACACACAGGCACACACACTATGCTCACTACACACAGTTCTCTCTCAGGCACGTTTTAAACTGGCCAACTGGAATTAACAGATGGATAAATAATAAAATAGGAATGACTGTTAAAGATTGCATCATAAAGCTCATAGAAATGATAAAATCTGGAGGGTGATTTGAAACAGGAGCAAAGTCTTTGGGTGGGTGGTAGACATGGCATGTTAGAATTATATGGCCCATGAGAAAATGATTTACCGCTCTCAGCAAGCAGAGGTTTTTACATTTTCGAACCAAAAAGAAAGTCTCTCTATGTTTTACTTCTCAGAGTAGCAGTTGAAAGTAAATAATTAATCAAGTAATTTTCCATTGATTTCCGTTTTCTAAGCTCCACTGTGTTAGCAATGGATTTATGGCGTGGCACCGACCAGAACAGAACCATACCCCCCACCCCCCTTCTCAGCACTTTTACTGGGCATGGCAGCAAAATCTGATCATGACAGAGCTCGGTTGGACTGGACTGAGTGTATGACGGCACACGTTTTGTCCGGGACAGTAATAAGTCTCTGTAGCATTACCTCACTGCTCAACAAGTACTGTTGGCTTAGAACTGCACAGCGACCCGGTTCCCCAGTTCCCCTTGTTCCCCTGTGTGTCAGCAACATGCCAGTCTTTAGCTCCAAGACCGGCTTAGTGCCAATCTATTGGTTGACTCCAGGGCTAGCTAACTCCAAGAGAGCGGTTTCCATAAACAACAAAACACCATGAACTGCAAAACACCCGTTCTGTCCATTGGCATTGAACAGAAGTCTTGTGAGTAAACTGTAAAATTCTTCCCCCAAAACAGTAATGACATAAAGATATATGTATGTCCAGTCGTCGAGACAGGCCGGTGCCATTGTGGACATTAATGTTCATCCCATTCTCTTTTCCTCTCAACTTAACATTATTCTTCCTATCACAATGAGAAGGTTTGGGATTTACCATGTGGAAGCTGTTTTAATACTGGGCCGTTAGTTATTCTGATTAGAATGGTTTTTGACCCCCCCCTTCGACGAACACAGGGCAATCAGTAAAACTGCCGTGGAAATTGCTTCCTAGCCGTGTGGCCCAGGAGAGACTTGGCTCCAGATATCTCCAGGATCTGCTGGGCTTTGTGAAGTTTAAGATCAGGATCAATTCAGCTCTTTAGCTCCTTATCAGATGACAGACAGCCTCTGGAATTGTACTAGTAATTCACTCACGTCTCAGTCCGAGTCCTGCTGCGTCGTCAACGGCTGACAGAACTGGGCCGTCCAGTTCCATCGCAAGGTTTTTCCCCCAAATTACATCTGGGCGAAGTTCACAGAATCGTCCCCCCTTCATTGAGTAAAATAGATCATTGTGATTGGTTAAGTCAGCCCTTGCGGTGCCGCTGAGCTAATATTTGCTTTCTCTAAGTGTTTCCATGTTTATTTGAAAAGCTCGGTGTCTGTATTGTGGCTCCTTGCTTCCGGACGTATTCTGCTAGATAGGGCATGGTCTGATGGATGCGTGGGTAAACTCTGCTCAGGTCTCCCCTTTCCTCTTCTGTCACGCAGGGCATCTTCTCAGACTCAGGGCCGATGGGGGGGAGGGGGCAGAGTATGTCGGCTCGAGGGAAGCTCTGCCCGGACGGAGTGGATGACTACGGGGAGGGTGCAACAGCCATGGCTAATTGTTCATGAAACAGCACGGTGAGGGCTCCTGTCATGACTCACAGTTCAGAGTCTGATGGACAGAGTGGACGATGAGCAGCCCGACTCTTTACCACTTAAATCCTCTGCATCTCTCCATCCCTCCCCAACCCCGTTCTCCCGTCCTTCCCTACTCCCCCAAGCCCGCTCCTCACTGTGAATCGGTCGCAGGCATGTGAACCATCTGTTGTTGTTGTTCTGGAATGTCCTCTCCTTGTATAAATGTCTGACCCAGCAAGTAGATCTCCATCAAGGGTGGATAGAGCCATTCCTGACTCTGCATGCAGATCTTTCCAAGCTCATGAGCATAGGAGTATGGCTAAATATTTTATGTTACCGTGTGTAGCTTTAGCCCCACAAGGTCAATATAATTCTCATATGAATTTGCCTTTCATAGACAAGAAACGTCTTTCTTGTGTAATGGTTGTAAGAATCTACCTTGGCTCACTCCATAGCTTACTGTAACCGTTGCAGACAAAGCTATTACAAATAAATATTTGTTGATACCGGAAACACATGGTAAGTGGTAATGATTGGCAGTTAGATCCCAGTATCTTGCCAAAAATATTGCATTTTGTAATGCAAAATGTACACATATGATTTACATTTTGGGCAAAGCAGAGTTTTAGAAATGTATTCTTGCCATCAAATGTGATTTGGTTTTGTTAAAATATTTTCATTCTTGCAGCAGTTTTTTCCAGTCAACATATATCTTCAAACAAAGTGTGAACCAAGTTAATCTGCGGAACTATGTTTATACAAAGTGTGGTAAAACACTTGTTGTGCAAGATGCCACAATAGTTCAAACGCATTGCCACATTCCTGTTGCTCATGGTCACGGTCAGAAACTTCAATGGCCCACCCAGGACCAAACCCACTTTCACCCCACATATAGAACATTGTGTCCGCCTGGGTCCTGAGCCAAAGGTCCAGGAAATTTGAACAACTCTATAGCACTTACAAGACTTTGGAATAGTATCCTCCATCCTGGATGAAGATCATGATCCAAAGACCAGACTGAAAAATAAAATCGGGTCTGGCTGACAGCATTACCTCAAGCTCTGGAATGTCCATATTACAAACTGCTATCACTCCCCATTTCCAGGATAACTGTTACAAGCATGTAGTTCATTTCAATGTCAGATGTTTTTTTCAACCCTTCCCGGGTAATGACATTCACTGTGCACTGTGTAGAGAGCTTTCTGGTCCCATAAATAAGACTGAGGTCGGGCTTGCCTGCCTGTTTCATTTATCATGGCCGCCAGTTTGGCTGAGCTGTGTTTGTGGAGCGGGAGGGAGCATGGAGGCTGGACCCCTCTATGTTCCTAGAAAAAATAATTCCCTGTGGGAACATCCTTCAACCATTAAACACCTCACAGCAGGCCGGTCTGGACCAGCTGAGTTAGAAAGAGAGGGAGGGAATGAGGACCACAAGTCCCCAGAGGATTCTTCAAGACTGTGGGTACAAGACAACAGGATAGTCATTTTAGTTTCTCAGGCACGTACATCTCTTGATATAACAGTGGTAGGGCACTTCTTGAGACTACAAAGACATTTTGAGTGTTAATGTAAAATTTTGCATTTTAAATGGCATTAATGGGTGTTATGAACACAGGGTTAATCCACACAGGTCCACACAATTCCCCAGTCCGAAGAGCTGACAACGCTTGTGCGCTGTTATTCAGCCTTTATTCCTGTGATGTTTCCATTTAGAAAATCTAGAAAAGTATATAATCCGTTTTCCCTAGACAATCCTCCCAGGCTGCATTGATGAAGAGTATCTGTAGCATATTCTAAAGTTGCTCAATACAGAGTGTAGTTACAAATGACCTGCAGTACTTCCATATGTGAATTACATTAGAAAAAGCTAACTGCTGATTGATTTAGCATTATGCAATCAGGAGATGCCTGTTATATTAAATAAAACTACCTCAGGCTTACATATTATCCTACAGCTTCCTGACATTGATTGTGAGGTCATCTAAACCCCCTGGAGTCCTTGGAAAACCATAACAACAGCGGTCCCCAGATTAACATGGACGAATATTGAATGTCAGCAGCAAGTCAGACAGACTTGGAGCCCCAGTCTATGGGGACAAGATAGACGCTTCCATGCCCTTAAGTCATCTCTGGGAATGAGACATACATAGTGTTTTTTATGGGAAGTGTAGCGCAGGTGTTGAAATTCACAGAGCATGTCGTGGATTCCCAAGCTTTAATGCTATGCATCTGGCTAATAAACCCCTAACAAAGACAGGGCTTAACCTGATAGACTCGTCAGTGGTTCTCATCACTTATTGAAATGGAAAAACACAATAACAGTTCCTGGAGCAGAATTCTCTAGAAAGGCTGCTGAGCCTCGCAAACAAATAGTCCCTACCAAAAAAATTCCAAGTACCTCCAAATACCCTGACGTTTTAACAACAGTTGCCCAGATCAGCCCCTTCCCGGGCAGGAGAACGATTTGGTTGGATCTGTTTGATCTCGAACCCATTAATTAAAGAAAATGCCATGGACTTAGAGTCTCCATGGATTTAAGGCTGTAATACCAACAAGGGCCCGAGCTGGTCTCTTCATAGAGGTACCGGGTTGTGTTCAACCCTGAACAAGGTTGTTGCTCCCAGTACACTCGTTAACTACCACAATCCACATGCTAAGGATACCAACTGACCGCCAAGGCCAAGCTCAATGGCCTGAATGGGCAATAGTACACAAATGCCGTGTCTGATGTGTAATGGGGTGTCACAATGTCAAAGTTCACCATATTGTCTCCACTTTCCAGCGTCCCACTGATGGTACTGACTTATGAGACAGGAAGAGTCTGGGCTGCATTCTGGAGTAGATCGTTGTTCTAACAAAACCTTTTTTTTCACATGCCTGTGCAAATTGACTTAGCCTGTCTCGTGTGCAGCATTTAAAGTCCCTTTGGTTCCGTTGTGTCTGTGAGAATCACTGAGGTATTTAAACCAGACCCAGTATTAACCAGTTAATGCTATTGCCTTGAAGTGTTGAGATAAGATGTTGGGCCTGCGGATGATGAGAGTGACCTGGGCATGCTCAGGGACGCAGGGTTATGTGAGACAGGCAGTGAGACAGGCAGATGCATTACCCGACCATGTGCGGGGAGCTGCCACTGGCGCCACGGTCGGGACACGGCCCTGTTCCCACTAACAACAGCCATGACTCCTGAGCCAGATGTCACCGAAGCCCATGGCAACTATACAACACCATGAGTACATGGACTTCTTCTCCCCTACACTGCCCCATTCTCAACCCAGACTTACTGTTGAGTAGGACGAGCAACACACTTTGTGGGACATGGTGAGTAATAGTTACTCAGACTATAGGCCTTTTCAAGCTGCAGTGTCCTTAGCCCGGGGCTAACTTTACATTCCTAAACACTGGGCCAATTGACAAATTGTAAATTGTCATCTGACTGGGGGACAACAATTCTATGCTTTGGGCCCAACTAGCTCTCGGCTAAGGTTGGCGCTAATGCTGGCACGAAAGTTGGAGCAAAGCCCACTTCGAAATGTGCAAGTGTGAACACCGGCTTAGCCCCAGGGCTAAAATCTCCCTTGGGCTAAGACGCAATGTGAACACACCGTATTAGTGAGTGGTGCCAATCTCAATGAGTGTGAGACATGGAGGTTGGCTGGTTCCCTGCATCACATGTCAGATAGTGTGTGCAGACAGAAGAGAATAAGTCATTCATCTGCCATTGAAAAACTCTGGAAGATTACTTGATTATCTGTTCTCAGATGTAGATCTACTCAAGTATGAGTTTATCGGTTTTTGCATACATTTCTAAGTAAATACCAATTCACGTATATCAGTGCTTTTACTGTGCTGAGTGACATTCATTAAGTATGTCTGGATGACACTCAGAAAATCCTCTGCTGCAGCCATTGTTAGATGGTACATTATATTTTAAGTTATTTGTGAAAACACTATTTTCTTCTCCGTCATGGGGTTGTAATAAAATCCTGGAGTTTCATCCTGTTTAAATGGGTGCAACTTCCGGCTTGACCTGATAGTTGTAAACCAATGACTGTTCATCTGAGTCACGAGGTGAACTCTAGACATCTTATCAGCCAATCATGCCTGCACAGTGAACTATAGAAGTAGATGGATTTTTCTATATCAGATGATCCAGTTAGAAGCTACAGCTCATTTTACACATTTAGGTCATGGAAATTATTTAGACAGATTACAACATTCTGCTCAATGAAGTACAACCCTGTTAACAAAAAAGTTGGGACAATACGTAAAATGCTAATAAAAGCAGAATGCAATGATGTGCGATTCATCTATCCCTATGTTCGATTGAAAATAGTACAACATATCAAATGTTGAAATTGAGAAATGTTATAGTTCTTGGAAATATACCGTACATGCCCATTTTCAATTTGTTGCATGGGTATCTTTACCACTGTGTTGCATCACCTCTCCTTTTAACAATACTCCATAAGCGTTTGGGAACTCAACAGTTCAGGGTCTCCTTTGTCGTATTTTACATTTCATAACGCGGCAAATGTTCTCAGTGGCTGACAGGTCTGGAGTGCCGGCAAGCAAGTTTAGCACCGAGACTCTTTTACTACAGAGCCATGCTGTTCTAATACATGCAGAATGTGGTCTGACATTGTCTTGCTAAAACAAGCAAGGCCTTCCCTGAAAAATACATTGTCTGGATGGCTGCATATGTTGCTTCAAAACATGCATATATCGTTCAGCATTAATGCTGCCTTCACAGATGTGCAAGTCACCCACGCCATGTGCACTAATGCATCCCTATACCATTACGGATGATGGCTTTTGAACTGTGCACTGATAAGACCGATGGTCCCTCTCCTCTTTAGCCCGGACGTCGTGGCATCAAAGAATTTCACATTTTGATTTGTCCAACCACTGGACGGTTTTCCACTTTGCCTCAGTCCATCTTAAATGTGCTTGGGCCCAGAGAATGCGGCAGTGTTTCTGGATCTTGTTTATATGGTTTCTCCTTGGTGTTTTCGAGTTTTAACTTGCATTCTTGGATGCAGCGAGGTACTGTGTTGACAAACAATGGTTTTCGGAAATGTTCCTGAGCCCATGATGTGATGTCCACTACCGAATTGTGTCTGTATTTAATGCAGTGCTGTCTGACGACCTGAAGATCACAAGCCCTATTCCTATTTTCTGCCCTATTCCTTGCATACAGAGATTTCTCCAAGTTCTCTGAATCGTTTAATGATATTATGTACTGTAGATGGTGAGATCCCCAAACTTTCTGGAATTTTACATTGAGAAACGTGATTCTTAAATTGTTGTAGACACAGAGAGGTGAACTCCCCCCATCCTCACTTCTGACAGACATCCTCCCTGGAATGATCTTTTTATGCCCAAACATGTTACTGAACTGTTGTCAGTTGACCTAATTAGTTTGTGATATTCCACTAGGCTTAGCTTTATAGCATTGCACAACTTTTCCAGTCTTTTTGTTGCTGTCCCTACTTTTTCGAAATGTTTTCAAAGCAGGCATATATTTCTCCAGAAACAATAAATGTCTAATTTTCAACATTTGATATGTTGTCTGTACTATTTTGTATTGAATACAGGATTTAAATGATTTGCATTCTGATGCATTCTGTTTTTTACATTTACATTTTACACAGCGTCACAATTCACTTGGAAACGGGGTTGTAGTAATTTCAAATACTTATTTGTATATCCTTTGCATGCAATGTTTGCCTTTAATTTGTGACCCACTGACATCACCAGACACTGGGTGTCATCCCTAGTGATGTTCTGCCAGGATTGTATTGCAGCCATTTTAATTTCCTGCTTAGTTCTGGCTTTTTTCTTCTTTCATTATTGTCTTCAGCATGTGAAATGGACCCTCAATTGGATTCGGATATGGTGATTGGCTTGGCCGGTTGAAAAAAATCCAACTCTGTGGCCCTGAGGAACTCCTTGGCAGCTGTGACGGTGTGTTTTCGTTCATTGTCATGCTGCATGATGAAGTGCCGATGACGCAATGCATGCCCAAACCATGACACCAACTTCATTGTGTTTTACAGATGAGGTGGTGTCATTTGGATCGTAGGCAGCTCCTTTTTTTCACCACACTTCCCTCTATCTGTCACAGGTTAATAATTCCCTCATCTGTCAATAAGGCTCAAACTGATTAAGGTCAGCCCTTTTAATCTTTCAACTCCTTTCCCATTAGGCTTCTGAAAAGGTCGATGGTGGCAGGTTTCAGGCAACGATTGTGAATTCAGGTCCAGTCGTGACCCTCTCTACTCAGTGCACAGATTTGGCACCCTGCCGCAGACCAACATTCAATACAGCTCCCTTTTAGAGATTATGTGACCATAAGGAGTTAAAAAAATTAAGGAATTTCATGTGCCACAATTCACATTTTGTCACATTGAATTGTTGATAACATTTCATCCCCAGATGTCAATTGTCTCAATGTCATCTGTTCTCTCATAAATCACTCTGTGTGTGTTTGTGCAAGTGAACAGATAGTAATGCATTCGTGGGTTGAATTGCATTGGGGTTTTGGAATGCAGCATTTGATCGAATCAAAAGGTTCAGGAAAATGTCTGTAATACCCTTGTTTAAGACACAAAAATAACATTACTTCATGCTCTGACAGTATGTTTGAAACTTTAACATGAGGGATGGACATAATGGCACTACCTATATGAACACAAATAATGCAACAAAACTTTGTCTACACAATCATGATGAAAACCTGGAGAATTATTTTGATTAAACGGGTTGAAATCTTATTGAAAGTGACACAGAGTTGAATTGAATATCAAAGGGATGAAAAAGGAATCCATTTAATGAAATGACCAACATATTGAAATGGGGAAAATGTTTGCTGTGACATGTTAAAGCATTTTTCCAGAACAAACCCGATCCCGGTCCCTATTTAAAGATTTCACTTAGTGCTATCAAAATAGCTGTTATTTTTCTAAGAGGACACAATTACATTTAGACATACATCAGAATCAGCTTTATTCGCCAGGCGTGTACCCATATGTGGTATTTGACTGGGTTATACAGACTCACAATGTGCTGACTCAAAAAAGACTTAAACAAAGGCCACTCAACATTGTGTACTGTATATTACATTCAACCGACTGCAATATACAGTACACATAAATGCACAAAATATACCAAACATCAACGTAGTATGACTGATGAGACAGTAGTGCAATGAGCAAGATATACAGGGTGCTGGAAATAAATATGATTGTGCAGGTATTATTATTATTATTATTATTATTATTATGACAGTGGATGTGATCTACATCTATCTATCTATATATATATCTATATATATCTATATCTTTATCTATATATATAGCAGAGTGCAAACAATGCTGAAATGAATACATAATTTTTAGATGAGGTAATGTACATGAGGTAGGTGGATCTGATATATACAGTATATAAACAGTATGAACAATGAATTTGCAGGATGAATTTGCAGGATGACAAATAAATAGTAGACAGGTGGATGTTAGGGTCAGGGTTACTGGGTGGCTTTGGCGTACAGTACTCTGTAGCGCTTACCAGAGGGGAGTACAGGTTGTATCCAGGGTGTGATGGATCTGCAGTGATGTTTCCTGCTTTTTTTCTGACTCTGGTTTTGTTTAAGTCCTGGATGGAGAGCAGGTTGGCAACAATGATATTTTCTGCTGTTCTGACTGTCCGTTGTAGTCTGATCCTTTCCAGTTTCGTGGCAGATCCAAACCAAACAGTGATGGACGTGCAGAGAACAGACTGGATGATGGCTGTGTAAAAGTGGATCAGTAGCTCCTTGGACAGGTTAAGCTTCTTAAGCTGGCGAAGGAAGTACATCCTCTGCTGGGCCTTTTTAATGATGGCATCTGTGTACATAACTCACAATCAAAACAAGCTGAATATTTCATGATGTTCCAACATTGCACACACATTCCTTTTGCAAAACCTCTGGCATTGAGCATGGATCTGCAGCCAAAAAATCCTTGTTTATAAAACTGATGAAGACAAACAGTTTCTAGTAAAGATAACGAATACTTTTTTTTGTTTTTTTTACGTTATAAAGTGCTACACCCGTTTTCTCTAAATTTCATGATATTATCAATTAGTTGGGAGCTATTCCATGGTCCCTGACAAGTCATTCTGCTTTTTCCCCACACTACTTGCTCAGTCAGGAATCTAGCCTGGGCCAATATGCTTGGAGGAGAACAGTTCTCTGGATTAGGAGAATAATCGCTTGAGGTAAGCTGACCCTATACTTGGAATCAGTAAAGCACGATGAGGTGAGGAAGGCTTCGTACGTCCTCACCCATTTAGCACAGTGCAATGCCAGGCCATTGTGAGACACCCTGCTAATATCACTAAGGCAGAGTGGCACCTCACCACTTGGGAGGCAAAATGTCATTTTGTACTGTGTTGTTCTCCAAGTGATGTGAAAAATTGTTGAGGAACCCAGAGATCCTGGTAAGCCTGGGCTGGGTACCAGGGATGTACTTAATGTGCAACCAATACACATTAATGGAAACTGTCAAACACTGTTTCCATCTGGAAGACATCCTTTGACATCCTACGGAACAAATCTTGATATTGTAATGGCGTATATGGCCAGGAACTAACTCTGGCCATGTTCTAATGGAAGTGCACAGGAGTTTCCACAGAAGATTGATGGATATGGGGCACTGCACTGCCCCCTGATTGGTTTTAGAATAGAGGACTAATTGCAGGCATATATTTCTGGGGTGTTTTCAAAGATATGTTGATTTTCATTAGGTAGTGTGCATGAAGTCTGAATGCATCAAACAACTGAAAATACAAACCAATACAAACCCTCACAAAAACTTTAGGGAAGCAATCTTTTCCCGATGATATTCTGTCTTAGACTTGAAGCAACTGGGGGTAAGTTCTGTCTTTTTAAGATAATATGGAATTTAAGTAACAATTTCATGAACAGTTTCAAACACAGGGCCCAGCTGCTCAGACCAAGTTGCGTTTCCCCAATGGATAAGCTAGCTCTTGTGTTAAAAAAATTCCTATAAAACATGTCCAGAAAGTCTACAGAAGGGACCCATAACTAAATACTCTAGGCCTATAGCTTTAGGAAATATATTTGATGACCACACTTGCTTGCTTTGCAGACAGAATGTTATCTCACAGCTCAAATTAGCTTTGGTACTGTATACCAACGTCAAATATTCAGAACCAATCAAAACATTTTGAAATATTAGTTGGTTTGAAGTTTGTTTGCAATTTCTTGTTCATGTTGGTTTGAAACTTGTAAGTTCAAAGCGTGAGGGGGAGTAAACTCAGAGGCCAGAAGGATTCATTGATTTGTGCAGCATCAACAACAGACTCCTATTGAGAGCAGGGCCACCTCCAAAGTTAATCTCTTCCCTTCCCAAAAAAATTGTAGAAAAGTGTAAAAAGATAAGTTGTCTCTCAGCCTAGAATTTTTGCTGGTGGTGAACGGAAGAAATGTAATTGAATGTTGCTGCAATATCCATTAAGAGAAAAGGTAGTTACAGTAAGGAGTTGGGTGGGTGTCTCCAAGGTGCTGATTGAGCAGACAGATGGTAGATAAATTATGATAAAACGACATCAGCGGGGTCGGACCCTACATCTCTGCCTAATCTGCCGCCAAGGGAGATGTTGTTTTCCTTGAAATATAAGAAAAAAAAAGTCCAAGGGCTGGATTCCGCTAAAGCTGGCAGGAAGGCCAACTCTGGGAGTATTTCTGCATCTGTTGGTGTATTTTCCAATCAGGCCATTCTGTTTCTATTAAATTATCTGTTGAACCCTGGGAAATCACTTAACCTTTTATAAAATCAATAGTTTATATTTAGAAAATTACTCTAATTTTATAAACTCAACGAACTCCATAAAATGAATGACATCTGAAAGTGCACATGTACCATGTGTTTTGGCTGATTAAACTAATGATTTCATGTTTTATTGGTCAACAGTTCCTGTATTTTTGGACTTAACAATGAATGAGTAAATGGTCCTTATTTTCGCACTTATGATAAAATCTCAATTTCTGGAAAGGAACTACAAAAACACACACAGTAAACATTTTTGAGTCAGTATTTTTGTATTCTAAATGCAGGCTACATATCGACAACCCATTCTACGTTCCTTTGGTTGCTCCTCTGTGAAACTGACGACAGTACCGGCCTGTGGATCTAACCTCCATCCACATGCACCTGCACTCATACAGGGCACCTTTGGGAGAGTCCCTAGTTAAAGCAATACACAGGGCCTCCCTGTCGCGCCTCATGTGTGTCCTGGGCTCCTTCTCCTAGGTGTGTGTATCTCCCCTGGGGCCCGATTACAATGGGCCCCTCTCTCAGCTGTGTTTGCTGCTTGTCGAACAGGCCCTGTTTTATGGCCATCATTAGTGGTGGTGGTGGGGGGGGGGGGCAGACATGTGGGGCGTGTGTTTTACTGCCACTGGCTGTCTGTTAAGACCAGAGATCATGACTCGTCCAACACTCACTAAATCATCAATGGTTTTCACTTGCCGATGAATTTCAAAGGCAACAACTATGAGCCAGATGAGGTTATATTGCAAGTGTGAAAACAGGAGAAAGGAGGAACCAAGTTCCGTTTCGATTTATAGTTCTGTTTGGCAAGAAACCCCATGCCTAGATGGTGGCACAGAATGTGTAACCAATCAGCGCTTCTGTTGGGTTAGGGGGCTGACCTTCTCGGTGTTGTGAAGTTACACACATGGGCATGGCTTATAAGCAATGCCAACCTGAAGATGTCAGGCGAATCGGCTGCCAGTAGTTCCCTGCTAAGCTAACGTCATGTGGCTGAGACTGGTCCATTAGCCAGGAAAAACACAAAGAGGCCTGTAGCTGATGTGTGTGTCTTCGTCCCCCACCATCTGCTTACTTAGTTCATGCTGACATCAGAAATCTCCTAACCATTCATTTTGGATCCTACCATCCTACCATCCAGCAACAATCTGAAATACCTAAAACGTGTTGCTTGCATTTCTTTAGTTTATTTTATGTACCAAACTATATTTGACAAAATGCAAAAATAAATAAATTGTCACATATACCTAAAATGGAATCAGTACATGACTTCATAATATACAATTTTCCCTAATGTGGAGGTAATTAGCAAGTACCAATGCCACTTATCTAATACTGTGTGGACTTACAATGAAGGACTCTGAGCCCCATAAAATAAATATATCTTTTCTCTCTCAGACGTAAATGGATTGTGTGCCAATGAGTGACTACATACGTGGGAATAAAAGTGAAGGATTTGCAAGGAGTTGACCCTATATTTTACAGAGCCATGATGGTGGGGCTTGCAGATGAGGGGAAAGGGTGATGGGTAATGGGTAATGTGAGCCTAGTCTGTAATGGGTCTTGCGGCCTCTCCATTAGCTGTGACTGACAGGGTTTCCATCGTATTTTACACCTAACATATTTTACTCTCATTTTGGATGTAATGGAATATAATGGTGCTTGGAATATTGTGCGCCAAATGCGAAAAATCATGGTCTGCTGTTGTTAAGCCATTTACTTTTTCTGAAGAATGTCTTTTTAATGATGCAGGGAAAATTAAAACTTTCTCCAGAGTTTCCATGTTTTTTTACCAATCATTTTAGTTCATGCTGTTCAATCAATCAATCAAATGTATTTCTAAAGCCCTTTTTACATCAGCAGTTGTCACAAAGTGCTTTTACAAAACACCAGCCTGAAACCCCAAGGCGCAAGCAACAACGGTGTTGAAGCACAGTGGTTAGGAAACACTCCATACAATTTAGGACGAAACCTAGAGAGGAACCAGACTTGGAGGGCTGACCAGTCCTCTACTGGCTGTGCAAGGTGAACGTTTTAAGAGTACAAATTGTAATGATTAATAAATGCATGTGGACAGAGTCCAGAGTCTATAAAACTTAATCCAGGTTGGAAGCATGACCAGATGGACAAGGACAGGTACAACACAGGGGGAGGTGTTCAGCAGAGTGACAAATGGAATCGTCAGGTATCGTCCTGGTTTCGAGCCTGGTTCTCCAGAGGTGTGGGCCATGACCTCATGTCCTCCTTTAAACGGAGCGCATTTTGAGAGCGCATTCCTTAGATTTACAAGGATTTACAAGGGAGAAAGAACTGACCCAAATCCCACAGCACAATAAAAAAGCAGCGTAAAACCTTGGGGCTGAGACAGGGGGGTCCAGTGACACTTTGGCCCTATCCGATGGAGGCCCCGGATAGGGCCCAACAGGTAGAGGGTCAATCCACCCACGTTTCCAAGCATCAACCAAAGGGACGCCCACCAACTGCAACTACTCTGAATGAGCGTCGATTATCACCCACAGATTTCGCTCCAATTACTTGAGTGGCACAACGAAGAGACAACAACCTGCAAAGGGCATTAGAGCGAGGGCATCCCGGTGTTAATGAGAGTCCACCTGGCAAGACAGCAAGGGTGGACAAAAACAATGCCTTTCTGTTACTTCATAATTTGGACTTTGTAGTTGAAAATATTGTACTGCGCAAATCAGTGACCTAACTCCCCCCACAATGGTTTTTCTAGTGAATCCAGGTCCTTTAATTCACCTGGCAACCTCCCACTACTTTGGCGACTGCCCACCTGCTCTGGTGGTCTTCTCCTACTGTAAACCCTCCATAGTGCAAGACCCGTCACCGTGACGGGGCCATACAAAGTGGCCAAGCATTTTGGATAGGACCAAGGAGAAAACAACCTGTCAGGGTTTTAAGGTTGGCGACCCCCAACATGTGTCTGAGTCAATGTGTTGTATGAAAAGCTAAAGTATTTCATCTGCCCTGAGAAAGTGCAGCTCTGACTCGGGTTCCCAAATAAAACACTGCGTTCTGAAAGCGCAGACACAGCGGGTTAAATAATTCATTGCAGTATAAATGAAATGTCCTCGTGCAGCAGTTCTTTATAAAAAAGAATAAATGCATCATCTCAGGTTGGCACTTGGGAAGGTCGGCTATTACTCTCAGCATTATTTGCGTGTTTCACTGTTTCTAAAATGTGTACATCTTTCTGCGTTTTGCAAGTTAGCTCGATTTTGATGTTTTGTGAATGTAAATTGGAATTCAAACTCTGATCACAGATACAGCTTTAATGTTCTCTGTCCTGTGGCTGCATTTAATTTAATGTGTCTGCTTTTAATTTATGTGTTTTTAATATTAGTATTTTCTATTCAGATTGACTTGGGGACTGTTTCCCATGGCATATTTATTTCACTGAATATGTCTGATTCTACAGTGCAGTCCAAAAATATTTGGACAATGACAAGTTTTGTTGCTTTAGGTCTTTACTCTAGCATACTGGTTTTGAAATGAAACAATGAAACAACAGGTTGGAGTGCTGACTGTCAGCTTTAATTTGCCCCCACCCCATGTTAGGGGACCAAAAGTAATTGAACAAATTAAGATAATCTTAAATAAAGCTGTCACATTTTGCCATTCCCTTGATTTCAACGACCTGTAACAGTTGGTCACCCATAGGCATCACAAGACACTGGGTATCATCACTGGTGATGCTCTGGCAGGCCTGTACTGCAGCCATCTTCGGTTCATATTTGTTTTGGGTCACTTTTGCCTCCGGTCTGACTTTGTTTGGTTTGGTTGGTTTTGACCAGTCAAAAAAATTACACATTTTGGCTTTGAAAAACTTATTATTTTAGCAGTATGTTTCCTCTATATTTGAGTCTTCTGTCCATAATACCTTTCTCCAGAATTCTGCAGGTTCTTTTTAAGGCCATCCTGTTATTGAGGTTATCTAGTGCTTTTGTGCCTTGTATTCAAGCCTCTGTAGATTGTCTGGTGAATGGTAGTGGCTAACACAGCCACATCTACCTCTTGAGTGTCCCTGATCTGTCTGACAGATCTTTGTTTTTCTCTTATTATGTTGTGCATTCTTTGGTCATCCACTCTAATGGTATTCATTGGTCTACTGGGTCATTTGGCATTGAGGAGCCAGTGCTTTATAACATCTTTGTTGGTCCTTGTGTTGTACAGGCATGAGCAAGACTAGATATTTACAGCTCTCTTGCACATCCACTAATGCTGGAATTAAAAAAATCACAGCTGTGAAGCCAATGTCAAAATACATTTGGTAACCTTAAATGGGTTGACAATGTACAAAGCGTACAGTAATTTTTTTATTGGTTTTATCCAATAATGAAAATAAAATACCTTCTAACTAAAGCGGGCCATCATTAACCCTATTGTCATTGAATCATTTCAAATCCAAAGTGCTTTTGTGCAGAGCCAAATCAACTGGTGTCACTGCCTAAATTCTGATGGACTGACTCGTATAGGCAGCAGGATTAAATAGAAATAAGAAAAAGGCAATCATGGGAGGCAACGGACAAAGTCTGCGAATCCAACACAGGGACTGATTTCTGAGGCCCTGTCAAGAATCAGCAGCGAAGAGATGGACTGTGTGTTTCCGTTTCCCAAACTGAATGTGGTTTGTGTCAGCGTCCAAAAAGTGCTGCCTACTTGTTCGGGCTGATTTGTTCCTCTTGGCAGTGTCACGTTAACCGTTCTCCACTCCTCTCTTTCATGAGCTTCCAAAGTCAAGATGAACAAATGTATTAAACAGAGAAAGCTCCCATGGGAGACAGATAGGGGACAGCTGACTGGGATGAATACATGTTTCAGAGGAACAACGCACCATCAAGGATGAGAGGGCTGCTGGAAGGAAAAAAGGAGGAAAAAGAGGGGAGGCTTGATAACTCATCCAACATGACAACATAATTGTGTTCATGCAAAGTGTACAGTTCGAGATTCAATTTCACTCAGACTCACCTCTGGTTGTTGGGTGGAAACAAATGAAACAAGGACGACTTGACACATTCTAACTCAAAGCCAGAACTTCCCTCCAGGTGCAGTGCTGTTCTTATCCATAAAGGATATTAACAGGGACTTTTGGAGGATACACGACCATGACAAACCGACTGCTATTCATGGACTACTTTCAGGGGCAGGGCAACTGCAAAACATACCAGGTATATTTCTCTTATTTCCAGGTTAAATATCTGACCTCCTTTAATACAAGATAGCTTGTTCTTAACAAGCTAATGTTGTATTAGATAATTCTGGTTTTAGAAAATATGCCTTGAATATCAAGTAATTTGACATATTCCATTGGCATATTGTTTCAGTTCACGCTATTATCTCATCAAATACAGTTAT
Source organism: Esox niger (assembly GCA_016801105.1). NCBI lineage: Eukaryota > Metazoa > Chordata > Actinopteri > Esociformes > Esocidae > Esox > Esox niger. The sequence continues at coordinate 21,113 of JACXGJ010003674.1, forward strand.
ATTTTCTTATTTTCTAGAGACATTTTATACAGTGTGTATGATAAAAATTACATGACTCCCTTAAACTAGGAGTAAGTCATTGGTTCTCAAACCTATAGATTTTGGCACCTGTGCCGGGATAAATGCAAACTTCTAAATGTCACCCGTCACAAATCACAGTAACAGAAAACAAAACAGAGAACATAATACCTTGAAATTCCACAATTATATTGGCACCATTTGTCTTGAATTATAAGAAAAGCATTGCCATGTAAAAAAAAACATCATCAGGAATGCACAAACTGCATTAAATATGGTTGATGAAATTTCCCCATTCATCACTATAGAATACAACCAGAGGGGGTAAAGTGGTGTGAAAACAGCCTTTTTTTTTAGCAGCATATAAAACACAGTGTAATGTTACAGCCTATTGAGTCACAGCCTGTCTTCTCCAATGTCAGGGAGACAGCTGCGTTTGTCTTTTTTAATGATTCATATCAACAGCCTTAATAAAGGTCAGGAGTAGACCACATCACACTGTTTCGGAACTTTCATCCAAATACCCTGCAAACAACAGTTGGTTGTTAGTGTATCATCGGAAAATCAGGAAGTCATGTCACGGTCCCTTGGATGTTCTTAAGATGTCTCCTGCCAGTTTGGAGGATCCATAACTCAAAACAGATAAGATCTTTTTTTGCAAACAGCCGTGGTTAAAGTTGATATCTAGCATTTCATTACCCCCTCAGATGGTTGAATAGCATAGCATGAAAATATAGTACATGTTAATTGTGTACAGTCATTTGTGGGTAGACGATATATAGAAATGAATAAAGACTGATGGAATGCAAACTGTATATCTAGTGCTTGGAAGTTTCAGTGACGTGCCGACTGATCTTTCTCCTGGCTATATGATGTCCATGTGTCCTTGGGTCCGAACCCTCTGGGCAGACTGAGTCTTCCCTCCCTTTGTTCTGGCCCTAGCTTGATTAGGAACATGGACCGTAATTTCCTAATTGGGCTGTTCTAACCGCTTTCATCTGCCGAGTTTCGGCTGAGCAGGTACTGCCCCGATCTAATAACCATGAACTTGGATCTGGGTCCAGCCGAGATGACATGTGTTGAAAGCGGATTCGGGTCTGGGTCGGGCTTTTCCGTCTGCAGTGGAAGAATTGAGTTGGACTGCACACAAGCAGTGTCCTCCGCTCCTTCGGAACCAAGGCTCAGTTCTGTACCAGCGACCGCCCGTCATTATTTGAGTAACATGTCACGATGGGTCAATAGGGTGGCACAGACAGGATACTTATGCCGTTTCATGGCAGGGCATGGTATTTCCAAAAAAGCCTGTGAATGGTTCTGCATAGAACTGACAAGAGACCAGAGAGGAGAATGTGTTTGTGTTATTTTGGCAAGCTACAAAGCAGTTCTTCGTACCTACTGGCTGGACAACTCCCAGAAACGATGCCCCCCAGGAAACAGTTTCAGCATTTTGTCGACAAACTACAGCGTTTTCAATGCAACGTTTTCATTTGAATATATGAACAGATGTCCCTACCAGACGTGTCTGGATAAATCAATGGACCAGAGCAACACATGGACCAGAGCAACACATGGACCAAAACCACTGTGGAAAGGGTTGTAAACGGTTATAAAGTGCACATAACTGTCATCTCACTCGGGGCTCAAACCTTTCAAGACAAATTTCCTTTTTTAATGAGATAGCAGGCCCCTTTAGACATGTGTGTATCTGTAGGTGTGTGTGTCTGCTTGAATACTGGTGTTTATTTACATGTATGTGTCTGTTTCCATTGATATTTGTGTGTGTTTACGTGCATTGCAGTTGTTCACATATACTATGTCTTTGTGATTAAAATTATCTGTTAGCTATACTATAAGGTATACAATTATTAAGTTATTCTATTACTGAAATGTACATTTATTAAGGCATCCTAGTAATAATGTATGCAATTAATAATTAATACTATTACTGAGGTATGCAATTGATAAGGTATACTATTACTGCAGTATACAATTCTTATGTTATACTATTACTGAGGTATACAATAAAGGTATACTATTTCTGAGGTATGGATTTATTAAGGTATACTATTACAGAGGCACACTTACGGAATGCAGTCGGTATGGATTACCTTCCCTGGGCCAACGGCAGGCAGGGTGGCCGGATGGCAGAACGTCAGTGTGTGCCACGACACCATGGGGCTGCCCCCCCCCCCCTCGTCTCCACAGGTGGTGCGCGGGAATCATCGTGGCCTTATCTCAGTGCTGCATCTATGTGTTCCGTTCCCCTGACCTCTCCTGGGGCTCTCAGGACCCAGGAACCGCTGGGGTCAAGGCCAAACCAAAAAGACTCCCTGTCTCCCTTTCCCTTACCCCCTTCTCACCTCCTCATTTCACACACCCCTACACTTCCCCTCTAAATAAGGGCATGTTGAGTCTAGTGGTTTTCATGAGTATTCAGCCCTTGTAAATCAGGACTGGGATAAGGTTAGGGAAGGGGAAAGTATTCTTGGCAACACGGACGTTATCTGATTAGAGGGAGTGTAACTCAAATGCCTTAATGGTTTGTTTTCCAAGGCAGATTACCAGTGCCAGCACAAATGGAAACCAGGGCCAGGCCCATAGGTCACTGCCTGCCTGGTCTTTAGTGGGCTGCTGCCAGACCATGAAGATCTGCACTGGTAGATCTCACTTGTACTCTTCCTGTATTTGTCAGCGGGTTGTTTTCAGACACCCCCCCTCCTGCTTGCCCCTTGTGCACACGCACCCTGGTTTCCTGCAGTTGTTCTTAGGGTCCAGGCTTCCCAGATTTGAATGAGTAAAGCGCAGTCAACAAAGTGTTGGACTCTATTACGGCTTATCAATTATCAAGAATGGGGGGGGGGGGGGTGTCGTCCATCAACCTCTCTGCATTCCAAGGTGACGGCCGTCGATTAAGAGGGTGACGGGGCTCTTGGTGAGCGATTGGATGGAGGGAGGGACATCATCTGACTGACCAATCCCACGGTCACTTATTCCCGTTTTCCCCTAAATTCCTCACCCACCTCTCCAAACTGGCATGGTTACAACCAGTGAACTGGGTGCCATCGATTCCCATACATTTCACTCTACGGTGTACAGATGTTAGCACGGTATTATTATATGTTAGCACGGTTACATGCCTCATTGGTGTTTGTGTGTAGCTACAGGGTTCGTGGGTGGGGCTTAGTGCAGTCTTATGCAAAGGCTTTTAGAAGCATTCTGGAGGTTAAATCAATCAAAGTTGCGTTTTTAGGCTCAACCTTGCCTTCATAACCCTCTACAGAACGGATAAGTGTGTCCAAACTTCTTGGTAAAGTGTGTCCAAAGATTTAACTGGTACTGTATAAGCCGGAAACATAGGTCGCAACCACATCCCTTACAAGAAACAACCATTCCTTATGTTTAATGTTTAAATAATTATAGTGCTAACCCTCTGTTTGGACCGATTGTCGGATCACGGATGCTCTGTGGATTCATGGGAGGGAATGTTGTAAATGCCTGGTCCAAACAAGAACCAGGGCGTGTTGTCCAGGTGTGTTACATGGCTCTGGTTCAGTTCACCCATTGGTTTCTAAGGCCCAGACCAGGAAGTTGCCTGAGATCAGGCCTTCCTGGAAATGCTGTTGAACCGTCACAGTTTTCAAAGCGTTTGAATTGACGGCTTTACTGGTCAGCCACGTTACTATTCCAGGCATTCTCCTGAAACTGAGATGAATATATTTAGGACTGATGCCTCAGTCTGGATACTCAGCGCGGCTTTGTGGGCTTTGTAGAGATTTTAAGATACCGGGGGGATGGAGCTTTGAACTGGCAATTATTTCCTCTCAGCTTAATGCTCATTTGAATACCGCAGACATAAATTGGAGTGCGCCGACGATCAGCAGCGCTTTGACATCTTAGAATAATTACAGGGCAAAGGAATGCTGCTAATATTGAAAACAGCCATCCCTATATATCTTTAAGAGGGCCCTGGAAGATGAACATGACAACCCATGTTAAAAGCTGGCACTCGCCATCTGGGTTCATACAGCATTGCATTTCGTTCGGTCATCAGATTGGGGCGACTGACGGGACGTGTTTACAGACTACTGATGTCAGCACATGAAACGCTGCACATAAACAACGTTACCTCACACACAGAGAGACCAGAAAAAGCCTGATATCCTCACTAACTGCTCCTCTGGCCCTGGTGAAAATGCCTGTCCAAACAGCTGGTATCAATGTGTGAAATTCCTGGTGCCAAACGGGTGAGTGTGTGACAGACAGCCATTGACGCTCAGTCGGCACGGAGAGAAGCTCACCGGGTTTCAGCGGGCCACCGGGTTTCAGCGGGCTGGCCCTGCGTCTGCCGGGTTTCAACGGTGGTGAGACCTGAGACTTGAATGGGAATCCGGTGACTCCGTCGGCTTTGCCTGCTCCGCTGATAACCCTTCCCAATCAACACCCAGGACGTCTCCTGCCCGTTGAGTCCCCGTTTCTAAACCTCTGGATAACCCGTGGATGTCCGTGCACCTGAAGTGCATGTTTAGAGCTCTGGCTATTTGTCAGCGGAGCGAGTCGGAAAGAACCAACTTCCCAGTGGGTCAAATTCTCTGGTTTGTCCCCTTGCCTCTTCCTCCTAGCAATCTGTTTGCTCTCTTGACTTTAATTAACGGCCGAGCATATTTGGAGATCAAAGCACGCCCAATCCTGTGAGCTCAGAGGCTTCATCTCGCAATGCCCTCCGCTTAAAGTGGACCCCAGGCGGACACTGACAGGACACGACTGCATGTGAAGGCCTCTGGTCGGCAGGTCGGTGTGTGCAGGTGCACGCCGTGAGACGATGACGTGCGCCGTGAACGTCACCCGGCCTTGGACCCACGCAGGAAGGAGGCCAGAGAGAGCATCCTTCGGGGGGGGGGGGCTTCTCGGAGATGACTAGCAGTGCGCACCAGCCAAAACAACAGCTATTATGCAAGACGTGCGCTGGAAGTGGCTGTGTTCACTTTTTCATCAGGCAAGTGCTTGCTTTGGGGCATCTCCAATTTCCTCTTAATGAAGTAACTGTAAGATGCTTTTCAGCCATTCCCTCAGTCCAATGCGTCAGTCGATCCCCGGTGGCGCTTCCTCCACGGCTCATTAAAGTTGGTGGAAGTCAAGCTTCACATTTATCCGTCTCTACTGGCCCCCTATTCCCTAACTAGTGCCCTATTTTTGACCTTGGTCAGTACGGCTGCGGTCAGAAGCAGGTCGCTCTATGAAGAACAGAGTGTCATTTGGAAAGTGGGCCAGGACTTCGTGCGCTCTCCACCTTTACAGGAAACATCCCCCTGTGCATCTGCTGCTTCACCTCGTCAATGAACCGCTGAGAGAACCTTCCCAGACATCCCATTCAGGGCCCAGAATACCCTGCTAGGTTTCTCACGTGAATGATCTCAAAGTGATCTGCAATGACTGTTCAGGGTCCTGTGGTCATTATCTCAAGTGAATATGCTAAATTATAAGGAATAATAGTTACACGGAATAACTTTAGGAGATCTGGGGATAAGTCGTCCCTGAAGAACTAAATTATTTATCGGTGTAGGATATTCTACACAGAAACAGGATCCATTACAAGTCCATTTTGTAATGGATGTTCTGAGGAAAATAGATGTCTTCTGCTACTTTCTATCAATAAAGATATAATACAATACATATATATATACTTTTCTGTTTGCTCTTGAAAGGTTACCCAGGGTCTCCTCCATACAAAACAAATTAATGTTTAGGTCGCCTGAAAGCTCTAAAACATCAAGTGATTGTGCCCCTGTTAAAACAAGATTAAAGGCTCAAGCCTGCCCTCGGTCCATTGTGTTGGTTATCCAAACAAAACAACTTGGCTTCGGTCAGTATGAGAATTAAGGAATTCCCTTTATTAATGATTCAACAACATGGTTGCCTTGTGATATTACAGTTTGATCGACGTGTAAATATTTAGGCTGATGTGGCAAAGATAGAGTTGTCTCCCAGCACCCTCCACACAGGCAGACGCTTGCATGCAAACACACCCACACACCAGATGCGCGCACAAACATGCACGCACGCACACATACGCACACACTGCTGTGGGAACAGAATGTGACTAGAGGCCTTCTCCCAAACAACCTTCTCCCCAATTTCGGTCCCGGCAGGAGGAATGTGATTTTGTTAATGAAGCCTTGGTGTGGCCCCTTGGGAAGAGTGCTTTTTAATTTCTCAGCCCCTTACCGTCTCCTTCAGCCCAACTGTCTAGTCCACAGGCTGGTCTGAGGTCAGTGCAGTTGATGCTGATTCAAACTGCCGGCGAGGGGTTACCAGGGCCCGCTGGTTCCCAGACCAGTGGAATGTCAAGCAGGGCAACTCCCCCACACCCCAAAAAGTCCCTCGGAGCCCTGTCTCACCCTCCCCATCATGGCTGTTAGTAGTAACCTCTATCGCTCTATGGACCCAATTTGGCAAGTGGGGCACTGGGTGGAGGTCAAAGGTGTTCCATACTGATCGCTCGGAATGATGTTCTATCAATCAATCTGTCAATGAACCAACAAAATATATATTGCATAATCGTCTCCCTGCGTGATGACATTGTATTATCTCACGGTCAAATTTGACAGAGTTGGCTCTCAGGCTCATAAACACATTCACTCCCGAACCGCTGCTCTGTCCTCTGATCATCACAATCCTTTTCCCAGCACCTTGACAACACAAGGACGTATACAAGATGTCGTTTCGGGAATGCAGGCGTTCGACACCATCTTCACAGACGGGCTACAAGACCAACCTCAAACAGCTGAACATATCTGACTCAGTCTGCAGGTGAACCACTTCCTGACCAACAAGCCTCAACGCGTACAAACTGGGAAACATCTTTCCCAGTCATTCGTATCTCTCAGCAAGGGGGCGCTGTAGGGTTACCAGCACTCCCCCCCCCTCTAGTCACACCCAGCGACACCTCTGTCATAGTACCCATGTTTGCTTTAGTTTAGGATATAATTACATCACTGGCCATTACAGAGAATCGGCGAAAACGACAATCCAAAGCCACAAACGGGGGGTAAAATGCAACATGGACCTGCGTGTCTCAACGATAAGGAAATGTGCAGGTGGGATCCTGACTGACCCTGCCCACCCTGGACATCCCATCTTACCAAGACTCTTTAGGGCAATCATACTGTCATTCACAAACTGACCACTAGGCTCAGATAAGTGACTTGGTTACATTCAGTTCCGTCACTCTCTCTGAGACCTTGAAGGAGCAGCGCTGAGTCAAAGGTAACAATGTTTTGAAGGTGACATACATCTCGGGTTTAAAAGCTCACTGTTTCAAGGTCATTTGGAGGAAAACACATGCATGCGCTCTATTTATTATGGCTGCTGTCACAGAATAAGGCCTGTGTAGTGAACAGGAGAATATCAACCCTGTTTGTTTGTACGCCATGTAGTGTAAAGACTAGAGTCTGAGTTATCGCTACTGACAAAGCTTGTCCCTCCCTTTGGGGCAGACATGAGACACTGAGGAAGAAGGAGAAAGAGAGGTGAGAGGCTTCCTCCCATGTCCAACCCCGACACCAACAACGGTTTGTTTCCGAAGAGCTATTGGCAATCTGCAAGAAAAGCCCCAACCATGAAACAAGACATCAATAACCTGAAAGCGATACGGCGCGAGCGAAAATCACCCCGTTGCATTGAAGAAGAGCGCCTGAATGGTTGCCTTTAAACAGCCATCGCCCCGATACGGCCCAGGAAGGGATGCACTTCTGCTTTGTGTGGCCCAACAATAGCAGACGGAAAACTAGGGGTGGTGAAATGCCAACCTATTGCCGGGCCTTTTCAGTGAACACAAGTATTGTTCTGCCTCAGAAAATAGTTTTCTGGCCAAGGGCCAGTGTGTGTCAGGTAGCAGATTGTTAGATACATTAGGGACAGGTGAGGACAGAGGAGTCCATGTCTGAGCCATTGGCGGAGACAAGTTTCTTTTTTGTTTAAATTTTGATCGCTTACCTCAGGCGGAACGACTTAATCCATCACGATGGCTGACAATGGAGCCGTCAGAGTCTTATGATGCCTCTATAGTCGGAGTTGCAATGGAGAATTCAGCACCCTGGAAACAATCCCATGACACAGAGACAGCACCACATGGACACAGTTTAACTTTCTGTCCCCGCCCACCCCACCACAAAAATCATACTACTAGTACCCGATTTCCCAGGTAAAAGATAGAGGCAGACAATATCAATATTTAATACAATTCTCCAAAAGATTTGTATGTTTCACAAACAGTGGATATGAACAGTCTTCACACCCCTGTTAAAATGCCAAGTTTTTGTGATGAGAATAAAAGAAACAAGGATAAATCATGTCAGAACGTTTTCCATGTTTAATGTGACCTATAACATGAACAATTCTATTGAAAAACAAACTGACATCTTTGAGGGGAAAAAAAACTCACAAAAACCTGGTTGTAGTAAGTGTGCACACCCTTAAACATATACTTTGTTGGACCTTTTGATTTTGTTACAGCACTCTGTCTTTTGGGGAAGGAGTCTATTAGCATGGCACATATTGACGCGGCAATATTAGCCCACTCTTCTTTGCAAAAGCGCACCCAATCTGTCAGATTGCGAGGGCAACTCCTGTGCACAGCCTTCTTCAGATCACCCCACAGATGTTCAATAGGATTCAGGTCTGGGCTCTGGCTGGGCCATTCAACCTTGGTTTCATCAGACCATAACACATTTTCCCCATGTTTTTTGGAGGCTTGATGTCTATTTTTGCTAACTTCAGCCAGGGCTTGGATGTTTTCCTTTGCAAGAAAAGGCTTCCATCTTGCCACCCAACCCCATAGCCCATTCATATGAAGAATATGGGAGATTGTTGTCACATGTAGCACACAGCCAGTACTTGTCAGAAATTCCTGCAGCTCCTATATATTGTTGCTGTAGGCCTCTTGGAAGCCTCCCTGACCAGTTTTCTCCTCATCTTTTCATACATTTTTGAGGGACGTCCAGATTTACTATGTCATATTCTCCAATTGATAATGCCTGTCTACACTGCATTCCATTGTATATCTAATGCGTTGGAAATTATTTTGTAGCCTTCCCCTGACTGATATCTGTCAACAATGAAATCCCTCTGATGCTTTGGAAGCTCTCTGTGGACCATGGCTTTAGCTCTGAGATGCGACCAAGAAAATGTCAGGAAAATCCTATTAGAACAGCTGAACTTTATTTGTGATTAATCAGTCACTTTAAATGATGGCAGGTGTGTAATGACTTCAATTTAACATGAGTTTGGATGTGATTGGTTAATTTGGAACACAGCCACATCCTCAGTTATAAGAGGGTGTGCACACTTATGCAAACAGGTTTTGTAAGGTTTTTATTTTTTAAAATAAATATTTCAGTTTGTCTTTCAATTTAATTGTTCACATTAAAAGTGGGAAAAGTTCTGACATGATTCATCTTTGTCTCATTCTTTTACATCACATAACCTGTAATTTTAACAGGGGTGTGTAGATATTTTATATCCACTGTACCAAAATGAACAGAAGCTTCTCTTTAGCCTACAAAAATACATCCCGGTAGTTACAAAACTTCACCGCTAGCTGCTTTTGGACCTGGAATCTTGATCATTACTGTATTCCCTCGTTCGCTATGAGCTGCAATGCTGCTCCTGTTATTGTAACGTCAGATCTATCCATCTTCTCATGCTTCTACTGCTCAATTACTTCACTAAAGAATAACTTCAAGGGCTCATATCATTATTTCATTTTTATGTTTTGCTTTTCTTTTCTCTTAGTGGTAGACCTATCTACATTCCATTTTTATGCTTTGTTACATAAGATAACCATCTTGCACAGCTCAGATCCTTAGAAAACAAGCCGACAAGATCCAACGTAGCACCCAGGGTTGCCATATTTCACTGACAACATACTCCACAATCACCCACAGCCTCCACAAAAAAAAAAAAAACACACACTGTCAAACATTTTGTGGGCCCCTGTGATTGGCTGCCATGGGTGCCGCGCACACATCGCACCCATTAAAGCTCCACCTCCTCCACAGCGTGGGCTTGGTGTGAACACTGCTTCTCCCTCCAAAGCTGTCACCCCTCCTTCCCTGCCTGTCTCTTGCTACACAGCAGTACTTATGAGCAGCATGGAGCAATGAGGGCGCATTCACCAAAGCACCTGGCCCACTGGAAAGCTCTCATCCTGAGCCAAGTCTGAGCCAGAGTCTGGACAACACCGGACTGGACCTGCGGAGGTGTGGGTATCATGAAGCGCAGACCTGGCACGCAATACAGCGACGTTGTCAATGCATAAGGAGAAACCCATTCCTTTGACAGCCCATCGGTCAAATACCGTCTGGTTGGTTGAGATTTAAGAGGGGATGTTTCATAGTTATAGAGGATGAAGGGCCTTGTTCATCTGTTGGACAACATCGTTACTGGACCAGTTTTCCCATGAATGCAACTTTCTGAATTTTAACAGTAAGATGTTGGGCCTATGACTCATCCAATCACCTCAACTTTGAAAACCCACCTTCAAAGCACCCAAGCCAAAGACCTCATGCACAGAGAAGGACCTAAGGACCTTCACATCTGTCCTGTTAAAGACTTTCCTGAGGTTCAGCTAGCATAGCAACCTCCGCTCTGACTAACCGGAGTCTGTACAGCATCCAGGGAACAGGTTCAGAGAAGAGTGGGTGGGAAGCTGTACGCTGTCCCAAACAGCACTCTTCACTGCCTGGCAACCTACTACAGACCACAAGGAACGCCATAGGGCCCTGGTCAAAAGAAGGGCAGCACGTAGGCGATAAGATAAGGCATCATTTGGAACGCAGACACAGAATTGAGGAGGATGAAAGGAGAACGCGTTGTTCCTCTCCAAATCATGACGTCTTCCCTACAATTCTCTTCCCCCAGCCTCCACCAGCTAAACCCAGGTCCCAGTCGACATATGGCCTGGAAGGGAAAGACCGTGGAAGCATAAGATGTTTGTTTTCATCATAACCACAGAGATGGCCAATTGGTTCCAAGCGACATGGGGATAGGCACATTATTACATCAGAACGGTGATTAAAGAAACACAACCGCATTTCCTGTTGTTGTGATTCATGAGCGTTGCTTTCCCAAACCCCGTCAATGGAAGTGATTCTTCTGCGATTGTCAAACTATGTTGGCGAAGTGAGTGGAAGTACAGTAGAGTGAGTGTAAGACGAGACATATTAGATTATGATAATTGCAATGAAATCATATTTCTAGAGGGAGCCGTCTTGTTGCCAGACATTACACAGTATAAGATACACAATTCATGAGCATATACTGTGCATTTGGAAAGTATTCAGACCCCTTCAGATTCTACACATTTTGCTGTGTTATAAACATGATGTCTATTTGATTAGAACTGGTTGATTTTGCCATCAAGCTACACACAATACCCCACAGTGAAAAAGCCAAAACTTGATTTAGAAGATCACACATAAAAAGGTAAGGTTCCAGATTTCACAAAGAATTTCAGAGCAAAAACCAAGCTCTGAAGTCCAAGGAAATATTTTTGAGGCACAAGTGGAACAAGTTCGGAACCACCAAGACTGTCTAGAACTGGCTGTGAAATTAAGTAATTGGCCTTGGTTGAGTGGAACCAATGTCCAGTCAAACAGAGCTGAGTTTGCAGAACCCGCCGGAATGACAACCTTTTCCACAGCACTCCTTTAAACAGGTCTTCATGGTAGAGTGACTAGACAGAAGCCATTCCTAAGTAAATGGCAGATGGCATGCCACCTGAAGGACTCTGTCAAGTCTAAAAGACCAACATCTAAATCAAACTATTAAGCATGAACCTAAATTTTTATCATGCCTTTGGTGTAGCATAGTAGCGGAAGTCCCATGCTGTGGAGATGCTTGTCAACAGCAGAGACAGGGGACTGGGTAAGGAGTGAAGAGTGAATGAGTCAAATACAAAGAAGTCTTTGAAAAAAACAATGATCCAAAGCACACAGACCTCAGTCTTAACAGATTCCTATTTCCACATGACAATCCAAAGCACACAGCGAAGACAACACTGGAGTGGCTTTGAGGCAAGTCTGCCAATGTCCTTGAGTGGCCAAGCCAAAGCCCAGACATGAACCCTACTGAACATTTTAATGACATGTATTGTCATATACTGAATACCACTTTTGAAGAAAATCCTGATTTTCCAATATAAAACATGCAGACTACGGAGATAGACATTACTCCTGTGCAGCGCATTTATTGTCTCTGTGGAAATAAAAATGACTAACATAACATCTACAAAATGACTATTAACAAAAGGGCCCATACTTGAGGTATGTTTCACATGGACCATATCAGATAAAAATTGCTGCTTCTAGTGTCTTTTGTGGGTCCCATGGCAACAATAAACTGCGGTTAAAAAAAGTGCCACTGTATTAGAGCAACACGAGATGTTTATGTTCAGTCCAACATAATGACTCGCCTTAATTACACAAAGACCATGAGCAGCATATGTTGTTAGACCCACCTGGTCTACCTTAAGGTGATGTATGCTTACAGCAGGACCTTCCAGAAACGACCATGGCACGGCCAGTTCAAATGAAGCTCAAGTTGACTATATAGAATTTCCTTTAACAGAGTTCACACTGTGTGTAGGAAGCACATGAAAGAGTATACTTGAGCTCCTTTATATATCCAAGCACAAAGCAAAGCCTACACTTAAATATATGTCACGTAGCGGAAGGCTCCACCCAAGGCTCACCTGAATCACCATTCAGAGCGCTAGTATAAAGCAGGATATCACTACTGTCAGAAAGGAAACCAGGCTTAACAGATGCTAACAACCGCCTCTGAAAAATATGAATACTTTATTGTGTTGGTGGGCTGGTTGAGATCTTTCAATAACAAGTTCCACATGCCATCAATTCCCCAGGGGAAGACACTATAGATGCCCTTGAACCTGAAAGATTTTCCCGTATGCGTTGACGCCCTCTCGCAAACGGAAAAGGAGAAACGTCCAGGAATAAAAAAGAAAAGACTCAAAGAATGCTAATTCAGGGAATTCAGACCAACGTAGGATTTATAGTCCTAGACACTTTCGACTTCTTTTCCAAAACACATTTGATTGTGAGGGGAGGTTTCCATGGGCGATGATTAAAAAGTAAAATGGCTGCAGGGCGTGCTGACAGTGCAGTTCCCCTGATAGCGTTCTTCATTAGTATTACTGTCCAGTCTAGTTTAATAGAAGCTCATGCTCCCCTTGGGAGTAGTGCACATTACTACAGAAATTACAATGCATTCATCACCTCTAGGTATAATCCGAACGATGAGTTGCAGGATAATGTACGGACAGCCAAGTCAAATCAAGCAGATTAAGCGTCAATTTGGGTTTTCTTCCATGATGTGATTACAGTATAATTCTGGCAGCCCCTGGTTTCAGTGAAATTGTTTTTAATCCAAAACATAGTGTTGGGTCAGACTGAAATATGGCAAAGAAATATTCATTTCACTCCAAAATAATGTGATAAAGATGTATGGGTAATTACCGTACTGCTTCAGTGGCATGACGCCAATTGTTCCGTGCACAATTCCAACTTTCTATTACTGATCCGTTCTACTATATTTCCCTTTTTTAATTAGAATTGATTGTGTATAAAGTTGGGTTCTGCAAATTCATCAATAGCCTGTACTTAATAATTTTTACCTTTTTCTATTGTGATCATGTCCAAACTGATTGCATCCACATTCTAAGACAGGTGTAAACGATTAAAAGACACATTGATTGCCTTTATACCAGCAGCCACTTTCTGATCTATTTCCCCACCCCCCCCACACCATTTATTTTGACCAATCAGATATGAGGTATGATGCGATTGGTCAAGAGGCGAATTAGTGGAAAAGGAGTAACTTGAATTTAATCATGGCTCTGTATTGTTTCTTTGTCTTGAAGATACAGACGGAGGGATGTGTTCCAGAAATATATGTCTATGCCTGCCATTGACATTTCAGATTTCAAGTATTTGTTGGAAAAGCATTTTAAAATGTAATGGTGTGTGACAGCATGACAACTGCAGAATATACCTACAGTTCCTCTCAAATGCATTCACCCCCTTGGACTTTACCACATTTTGCTGTGTTAAAACATGAGATAAAATAATGCCACTGATGAACACAAAAAACTCCATAATATCAATGTAAAACATGCCTTTGACACATTTTTCTAAACTGATTGCCAATTAAAAACAGACAACAATTGAATGCAAACATATTCACCCTTTAGTCTATATTAGTTTGGTGACCTTTGGTGAACAGCACTTTTCTAGTCTTTCCACGTATTCTCAATTGGATTGAGGTTTGGGCTTTGACTGGGACACTTGAGGACATTCATAGACTTGTCCCAAAGCCACTTCGGTATTGTTGTGATTGTGTGCTTTGGGTTGTCCTGCTTAAAGATGAATCTTCACTCCAGTCTGAGGTCCTGTGTCCTCTGGATCAGGTCTCTTTAAGGACCTCTCTGTTCTTTGCTCTGTTCATTCTTCCCTCAATCCTAACTTTCTCCCAGTCCCTGCCACTGAGAAGCATCCCCATAGCATGATTATGCCACCACAATGCTTCGCTATTGGGATGGTGTTCTCAGAATTGTGTGGTGTTAGCCTTGCACCAAACATTGGGCTTAAAAAGGCTCTATTTTGGTCAGACCAAAGGATTTTCAGACCAAAGGATCAGACCAAAGGATTTTCTTTAGTCTCAGAGTGTCCCACATGCTTTCTGGTGTACTCTAACCGACATTTCAGGAGAGTTTTTGTTTTTGCTCTTGTGGCATGAAAGCCACTTTTCTGAAAGACCTGGGCAATTTTGCAGTGTGCAGTGTTTCTGTGGATGACTGTAACACCTTTAGAGTGGAAATTTGGAGTAGGAACTAAAAAACTATCGGAAAATGTTTGACTAGGAAATGGTGTAACGTGGGACATGACAAACTACACAAACAGTTAGCAAGTTGGACTTTTCTGAGTGTCCTGCTGCAGACAAGCACATAAACTTAGACAGGCATTGTGTTGACAGTTAAACGCGTCTGACCATTAAAAAACATTCAGCCGATAAGAACATGATGTCAAATCCTTTGCATGCCATGAGGGAGCAGTAACAGTGGACAGATAAGAGAAAGATTTTAGAGATTAACCGGCTACAATTTAAATTGTAAAAACGGTACATTTTGCTCTTTTGTATTTGGAATACAATTCAACGTTAGGCCAAAAGCTTTTTATAGAGTATGGACACACTCACACTGTGGGTAAGATTAAGGCAAGGACGCATGTTATCACCAAGTGTAAACAAGGCTATTAATGCTTTATTCCAGGCCAATGTTGAAGACAATCTCACTGCTGGATACACTGGATTGGTGCCTTGGTTGCCCTACCACCCTGCATTCCATCCACATCTCTGTTTTGCTGTCAAACTAGCCTGCCTTTCTCAGCCCCTAACCTCAATAATTCCAATGAGACAGCCATGGTTTAGCTCCCCCTCCACCTCTTGTCTCCTTTTTTAAACTGGCTTATTTTTTCCACTCTTGCACTCCTCCCCTCTTCCCTCTTTTCACTTCTGTCTCCTCTGACATCTCCTCCCCTCTTCCCTCTTCTCACTTCTGTCTCCTCTCCTCTGACATCTCCTCTCCTGTTTCCAGGCTGCACGGTGGCTTCTGCCGTCTTCTGCCTGCCATTCTCTGCCAGTCAATCGTGTGTAAACCGGTCTCCTCCCAGTGTAAACAGGAAAGCCAATGAATGGGAGTGACCTCCATCTGCCTAAAATGCCAGCCGCCCTTCTCTTATCATTCACGTGCCACACATTCACCCCAGTCCAGTCCGGCTTTATTTAATAACAGTGAAAAGGCATGCTGTCACATGCGTGCAGTGTTTACACCGCTGTTCCTGTGTTCTGCCTTCCCGTTTCCTTGCATGAACTCCCCATTTATGGAAGTTGCAGTGGTAGAGGGTGTCACAGTATTAAGGTTAGTACGAGAGATCTTTAGACAATAGCTGCACTTAAACACAGCTTCCGATGAATGTTCTTGAACATCGGAAGCCCTATTCGTTTTCAACGACGGGTAGCAAAGTGTGCGGGGAAACTGGTCGGCAATGTGAGCACGGGGTGGTTAGCGATGGCAAACAAAGAAGTTGCCACAATCCCACAGCAATCTTTTGTGGAGATCTGAGTGGATTTGATAGGAATATTTTTAATATGTTGACTCTCAAACCTAGCCCATCAGAGGGCATGACAGGGCTATTGTAGGCTCGCTCACAGTCACAGGGATGGCGCAAGTACCTTAAACACTCATGGGTTACTTGGTTTATCTGTTTCTGTTTCATAACATTAGCTTCGATATGATGTGCTGATTCCTATTAACCTCCAGGTTGTGTTAACAAAAACTTGCAGGATTGCGAACAAAGTCTTCCTGTAGCAATGTTGCTAGTTTTGCTAACATACTAGCTGGTGTGACCCTTCCAGATGTGCTTTGCTTGTGTCATGTTTCTTTACTTGCTCAGTCGCTCTACAAAGCGATTTAGCATAGGTCATTCATTCCTGTTTTCACCCACATTGTTTCAGCCTGTCTGCTAGCTGATGAATTAGACAGTTTAGGGGAAACTGTATTCTGAGTTAAGCAGCTGCACGGCCAAGCTTTTATTATACCAGATCTGTGAGTTTTGAGCATTAAGCTTTGGTCAGGTCAGTCCTTTAATGCTGGATATGTGCAGATGTCTGGTTAGTCATGTTCCATCCAGTTTATTTGTGAAAGGGTCGGATTTTCTCATGATGTTTTTCGATTTGAGTTGACACTGTTAGGTGACAGACACATTGACTTTGTCTCCATTTCTGACATCATTGTATTTGAAGTCAATTGTAACTTGTTCTGTAGCACCATCTGTTGATACATGGAGACCAGGTGGTTCATTTCAATGCCCCAACATGGTCAAACAACAATTTGCAGTCATGTGATTCAAAAATAATAGTGTCATATTCTTCTAAACAATATAATGCACACGCTTTTACTACCTATATGAGATTTTCACAAAAACTTGGCAGCTGGGCCACAATCTTTCTCTTTTGCATATTTTGCCATTTAGTATTTTTTAAGTCAGAGAATCTCTGTTTAGAGTTAGACACGACTAGATGTATATTGATATTTAACAACACATTGTCCTTTTTTGTCAGAGGATATGCTGTCCCGCCCAAAGACCAGTGGAGCCCCATGTGGTACACAAACCTTACCAAATGTTTGCAGATGAAAGTGTGTGACTGATCCTTATCAAATCCACCAAATAAAGTGATTTGACGGCCTGTTTGCTTTTTTATTTTCATATGATTAGTCTTTTTTTGGGGGGTTGGAGGGAAATGGATTATTATTATTTGTGCCAAATATTTAATGTTCCCATTATTTCAGTGAGCACATAAACAAATGCGTCATGAGCAATTCATTGTGCATACAATAACAGAGAGACATTTTCCCACACTGAGCCCAGACCTGGCAGAGCGGACTGGACCTCAGAGCTCCTGACAGCAAGAGAATACAAAGCACCAGTTCACAGAACACCGCAGCTCCTTAGCATGGATCACTACAACACAGTAGATTACAAATCAGATAGTGGTGTGGTAATATTATGTTAAACCCCTTCAGATATATCGACACACAGGCGGGTTGTTCAAAGAACCCAGCAAAAATTATTTCATAATTGGGCAGTGCGGTAAATTCCGTATTACAACAAACATATCACCGCCACACAAAAACAAACATCTAGATATAAGTAGACCACAAATCATTACAGTGATCACAGAGGCAGTCCTATTTTTGCCTGTATTCCCAATTTCCCCGCCATCTCAGTTAACCTCGCAAAGCCCACCTGACCTCGCAAGCATCCATGAAACACTGCATGGATCGTTTATTGTGGAAATTACCATAAGTGCGTGAGGAGCAGGAGGCAAATATGGCATTTCTGAGGCGTATTGCTTCATAATGTGTACAAAAGGCCACTATTCTGAGCTTCTTGTTGTGAGGTTGCTGGAGCAAGAGCTGTTCAGGCATCAGCCAAGTGGCACGGAAGGGAAGAGAAGCCCCAAGACCGGCTATCTGCAAAACCCTCTGCATACTCATCCACCATCCTCCAACAGCTCCTCTCAAGCCACGACCCGACCCCCTCAGACGTGTCAAAGATCCAAGAACCAGCGTCAAACGGTTGACCTGTCATGATGCATGGCTCTTCTCCTGTATCGTTCTTGAACGGCTTGGAGATTCCACGGACAGCCTTATGTTCGGCAGAAGAAGTTCAACAGGTCATTATTACGTCAAGCTCGCGTAAAGTGAGAACAAAAACGCTGCATTGCTCTCTGCGCTAAGCACTGCACGGAGCTGTGACATCACCCAGTGGGGACTCCACACATATTAAAACAAGGACAAGAACTTGAACAAAACAGATGACACGCCATTACACACCGCAGGAGTCATAGAAAAGGCATTGTAACACATAGCTGAAACAAACATTCACAGGTTCCAATATCCCTTTTGGGATGAGAGGAAGTGACAGTGAACGGCAGAATCTCAGCGTTATGGTCCTGTCCGAAGGGTCTTACAAAGGACAGAGGGCACTCTGAGTCACCCTCCTACGATCTCATCATCCTTCCTATTCGTTTGCATTCCCTCCCACAGAGAAGGAAACTGTAACATAACCAGATTCCCGAACTCCTTTGGGATTGGCTGAGCCACAGAGGCGAACCTTGGGGTCACTGGTTAACGTAAACATTAGCATGACGAAAATATGTCGACGGGGCCGCTGCGATCTAACTAAATAGATTTCAAAGCATATGGAAATAGCGTTTGATGTGAAAACACAATGTTAGCTCATTATGATAGAGGCATAAGTGATCGAGTGGTTCATCATATCTGAGGGACTTGGATCTCCAGTGGAAAAGGCAGTGTATCATGAAAAATATGATCTGTGTGGCATTTTAGGAAGCCATTAGTGAAACTACTGATGGAGACGATTGGAGGAGGGCAGTTTCCTTTTACTGGCGTAGTGTTGCTATTTACAGAGCTCCTATAATGACTCTGAGGGCAAACCTAAGCCAACAGAGAGTACAGATACCTATCGCTATAGTTGGCCTAGGTCCAGGTCATAGATGTGTATGTACTTTTTTTAGCACACACACGTTCCTTTCTCCACAGGATTGTCTGGGATGGAGCTTTATCTGCATTATGCAAATGACACTCTTTGTAGTCCAATATTGGTTTACAGTCCCAGGGATACAACCAGCGTGGGTAGGGGCTCTGCCTTGACACTAATCAAAGCCATTTCAGTTGAAACAATGTAAAGACATTCGTTTCTGTTTATGGGGAAGAAGAAGGAGAGTCACTGTGCATATGGGACTCTTTTTTCACATCCCTGAGTGCCCTCCCACTCTGCAAGCTCGCGTTCCCGCGACCAAGACGCCAATCCATCAGACCTGGAGCCAGAAATGTAAAGCAGGAAAGTGGGGAACATAGGTAAGGAGGAGGGCTCTGTTGGGGGACAGGGGGTATGGAGGTTCAGAGTCCATAAGTCTGACAGCAAACATTTCCATCAGATTTAGTTGGAGGTCTGTTGGCATTAGCATAATATACAGTATTTGTCCCAGGCAGCAGCTCTCTCTCTCTCTCTTCCCATGTACAAAATCAAGTGTGGGGAATGATGTGAAAAGCTCTCAGGAGACATCATCCCATTTGGACCCAAACAATCCCTGGTGGGATCTCCTGTGTGTGTTCATGCACACACACACACACACACACATACTGTACGTGTGCGTGTGTGTGACAGCGCGTGTACACTGACAGTATTTCCGTGTGTGTATTTTCACCCCACGGAGAGATAGAGCCACTTCAGTTGATCTCCTGTGGGGGCCTGGTTCTTCGACCAGGTGCCTCTAAAATGCTCCCTCAAACACTTCAGAGTATAGGTTCAGCTGTAGGAGCACAGGGGATGACTCCGGCCAAATGCTATGCAGTGTGACATCTGCAAACCATAACACCCCCTTTAAAAACCCGACAATTGTATGAAACAAAGAACATGGCTTCAGCTTGTTTTTTATGTATTTTTATAATGAGGACATGGGGTAAGCATCAGTGAGAGAGAGAGAGAGAGAGAGAGAGAGAGAGAGGTGCCTCTAAGTTCATTGTGAGTGTTGGTTTAACTTAAGCTAGACATCTAAGGACTGCATTCTTGCATCATTATGAAATATTCACTTGAAACTTTGTTTGGAGTTATTATGTAATGGTATACCACACCCAACTCATCTTTAGGTCTCAAAGTATGCTTGGAAGTCCTGAGAATTTAACTCTAGGGATTTAGCACACTGTTTCATTGTCATTTGAATGTTGTTTATCAAAAGCTGCAAGGCCAGATGCTCATGTCTCTTGGTATTATACATGTTACTTCTTTATTGGCCAGATCTCCCTTAGAAAAAAATTCTCAATGATCCTTAAGGGAAGTTTTCATGAAAATAATAGTTTATAGTATAAATTGTATTAGGCAAAAAAAACGTTTTATTACAACTATTGAATTACTATTGAACTATGAATTTCCGCTAGCGATTTAAAGTCTGCAACATTCCAGACAGATTTCTGATGCATTTTCATTCATTAGTTTGGATGTGAACTTTTAATTACATTATGAGTATCTTCTTTCATTGCAAAGTAATTGGTAGCTATGTGAACAAAATATTAGGAGTAGCTCACCCAAAACTGAGTAAAAGCTGGTTAATCTACAGTAAAAAACATAGTATAACAGTGACCAGCAGGAAGCACAGCTCAGTCACCAGGTGCTATGGAATTATTTGACCCCTAAAATTGCCATGGCGTCTGGCCTTAATTACATTAATGTGTGCATTGCAAAATAACCATACCTAAGCCATAAAAAAGAAAATAAGTTTACCTTTAAAAAGATGTGGGGTCTGAATTGGTATTTTGCAGCCTTTTCCTTCTACATAGAAAAAGATTCAACCAAATAACCTAGTTTGCTTTTTTAATTGAGGCAATAACAATTGGTCAACAATGCAGATTTGCACAGAGAATGGAATGCCGATTTACACTGTAGTAGAATGAAATCTGAAGGAGGCATTTTTATGCAAAACAGTGCATCATCAATCATTATGTTTTCCACTGTATGATTTGCTGTTTAATAAAATAATATATAACTTAAAAAATACATAAAATACATAATAGTGTATGCACTCTGTGTTACAGATTGCTAATAAAACCCAAATGCAATGATGCGCAAATCATTGATCCATGTATTTTATATCAGATGTTAAAACAGAGAAATGTTACTGTTTTTGAATAAATGCCCATTTAGAATTTCATGCCAGCAACATGGTTAAAAAAAGTTAGGACAGGGGCACATTTAGCATTGTGCTGCATCACCACTTTCCTAACAATACTCTGTAAGCGTTTGGGAACTGAAGAGACCCCTAAACTTGCCCTGACCCTGTACCCCTAAGTGGCGCCTGGATTCTAATGTAGATAGTTGAGACTTGGCGGCACAGAAGTCTGAGTCTTTCAATAATGAACTGCTCCAGTCCCTACACAGGTCTATCTCCTTTCCTTTAACCATCCAGAATTATTGCCAACCAACAGAAATATGAACAGAAATAAAATCATGAAATAATTTCTTACTCAACTGTAATGATAACAACATTATTTAACAATAATATCCAAATAGGCTAGGAATAATTACAATTAAATGTATTGTTTTAATGCAATAATTGCCTAAAATGCAATGAAGTATGCATTATAAATTGTACATTTGTTTTAGGATTATTGAGATTGTATGGGAATTTATATTTACTCGTGTTTATTTCTGTGCATTTTCTTTCTCCCATTTCTAGCCATATTCTGTGCAGATTCTTGGGGATCAGCACCAAACTCTTTTATAGCTTCATGGCACCAAACTAAGATCAGCATGTTCACAAACATGTTATTTTTGTAATAACAGTTTTGTAGTAACTAAATATAAAAAAAACTATTCAAATATATTAAATACAATTGCCTGAAGAAAAAACTTTGTTTGCTTGATGGTCTTTTCTATACAACCTGAGTAACTCAACCCGATTCTCTGCTATAGATAAGAGACAAACTTCACTTATCTTTGAGCGAGACAGAAAAATAATGTTACATTGCAGAATCATTATTGCAATGCATCTTTCAAAAAGCTCAAGACATCGTTTACTGAACAAACCTTTATCTGTTATGAAACAAAATACAAAATAACTGTTTGGAGAATCAACAACTGACAGGAAATAAGGCCATTTTAAAATCTGTAAATCTTTGTCTTTAATATTATGTTTGTTGTCAATTTGAAACAAATGGAATGTTTTTGAATGATAATATGGATAACTTTGGTTTGAGAAACACTGGGTAAAAAGAAAAAAAAGGAATAGAAAATTATTTGAAATGACACTGAAACCGGTGTTTAGCTCAACGTCATATGGCAAACACAGGCAGATAAATTAAGACAATGGCTGGTGTTGGATTGTCAGAGGGCTTGAAATTAATTATGTCTGCATTGCAAAATAACCATACCTAAGCCATAAAAAAGAAATATGTTTACCTATATGATAATTACAGAAATCTATTTTGGAAAGGGCACTGAGAACATAAAAAACTGGGGTCTGAATTGGTATTTTGCAGCCTTTTCCTTCTACATTAAAACAATTAGTCAACCAAATAACCTAGTTTGCTTCTTTAATTGAGGCGTTAACAATCTGTCAACAATGCAGATTTGCGCAGTGAATGGCATGCAGATTTACACTGTAGTAGAATGAAATCTGAAGGAGGCATTTTTATGCAATAATAATTTGTTTAAAACAGTGCATCATCAATAATTATTTTTTCCACTGTCTGATTTGCTGTTTAATTAAATAACATATTACTTAAAAAATACATAAAATACATAATAGTGTATGCACTCTTTGTTACACACTATATCAACTCATATAGAAGTAATCATTTTGAAATTCTTCAATGAGTTCGGGCCCAGAGAAGGGCCTACAGTTATGGATCTTGTTTACATGTGATTTCTACTGTGCATGGCAGAGTTTTAACTTTGTGGATTTGTGGATGCAACAACGTACTGGGTTCACAGACAAGGATTTCCGGAAGTGTTCCTGATTCCATGCAGTGATTTTTACTTTGCATGTCAGAGTTTTAACTTTGTGGATTTGTGGATGCAACAACGTACTGGGTTCACAGACAAGGATTTCCGGAAGTGTTCCTGAGTCCATGCAGTGATTTCTAATTTTTTAATGCAGTGCCGCCTGAGGGCCCAAAGATCACGGCCATCAATTATTGGTTTTCGGGCCATGTCCAATGCATACGAAGATTTCTCTGGAGAATCTTTCAGTGAAATTATGTACCATAAATGATAAGATCCCCAAACTCTTTGCAATTTTAAATTTTATTCTTAAATTGTTGCAATATTTGCCCATGCAGTCTTTCACAGGGAGGTGAACCCCTCCTGCTCCTTTACTTGTGCGCATTCACAGTAAATATTTTGAACTTATTTAGCATTCTCCACAGTCTGTTAGACACTCTGCGCATCCACAAGTGATCATAACCTTTGGCACAGCTGTTAATTAAACGGTTGCAGCTTTGAAGAAGCTCAACTAGGTCTTGTCTAAACCTACCCTATGTAACAGAAAGGGTTAGGCATAATCTTTGTTAGATGTCTGTAATTACTACAACAACATTGTAATAGCAAATAAGTGTTATCATAAAGATTTTGATGCATTGCTTTATGTATAAAGGACCCTTTAAAACACAAGAAGGGATAGGGTATACATTTATCTCTTGTTCATATAAATGAACCCTTCCTGATCAGGAAAACATATCTGATATATGCCAAACCAAGTCAAAGTAACGGGACACAAATGTCCTGTGGACCTGAATCGCTATCTAACCCATACAGTACATCATTAAAGCCCAACCAGTTAGCGCAGTCAGAGATACAGTGACATCCTATCACAGTGAACCTGGGTCCAGTTCATCCAGCTGGCTCAATGGGGAGGCCACGTCCCATCTACGCTAAGGGTATCGTTGTCAAAATTGGCAGGGCCCAACACAACACCAGTGCCCCTTGAAATCTGAGTGTTCACCTCGCAACTTTACCTTACTGGCCGACTTAGGAATCCTGTCTCCAGAGAGGTTGGTTACACAAACGTCTTCCTTTGTTGCCTTGTTTAAATTGCAGAGTAACCACCCCCTTTTTCCCACTCTGGCAAACAACTAAAACAAGTAAAGCCCAGTGGATTCACAGGCATTGAACCCTGATTGGACTAATGGATGTGGTAAGTCGAAATTACCTCAGTCTCAGTCCGTCTATGAGGGTTAGTGTTTATGTCTGCAGCCTGGACTGAGGAAATCTCCCCATAATTCATGGGGGCGCTTGTTTGTTGTAGGATGCAGTTCTGGAGGAGATCTTATCAAGGTGCCAGACCTGAGCGGGTCAGCCATCATCCTTACACAGTACATATTTCAGCAGTATGGTGCTGGTACCAACCACAGCTCCAAACCTACCTGTAACCTATGACATACCCCCAAAAATGTTTTTCTGCTCTAATGCTTCTGTATCCTTCATTTAAAGTGGTGCAACCATAGGATCTCACAGTAGAGACTGGGTCCTCATTGTACATGATGGATTCATGAAGAAAATGTTCATTTCAGAAAAACCTGTTTTCACTGGAATACTTTTCCAGCTCTAATGTACAGCATGGGAAAAAAATGGAAACTACAGGAGCTTTTTGTCACCTTTCCAAAAATGTTGAAAAGGAAAGTTTTGAGTGAGGAATAGAAGCGTTCAATATTCAGTGGTCTCTTCATTTTAATCCTTCGGTTCCTCACTCAAAACCATCCTTTATGACTTTTTTTGGAAAGGAAAGATAAAGGTGCAGTGGTCTCTTAATTTTTTTCTGAGTTGTATATTAGCGTCACCCGAAGTCGGCAAAGAGATGCGCAAACAGCCTTTGTCAGTGCTTAAATGAGAAAAGGATTCTGGTGTTCAGGGTGTTCCCTTGTCTCATCATGACGTTATATAAAATGGAACCCAAAGGCATGATAGTCTGATAGTCAACCTAATACATTTGAGATTGAGCGTGCTGGTTACATCACAAAAGTCTAAAGCCCAACTCATTTTCCCTCAACACAAAAGTCCTGTTCCGTAATCTGTCTGAATGAGAACCCAAGCAGCACTATGAGAAGGAAAACAACAGTGTACGAGCTAGCCAGCATATCTCAACGTGGGCCACCAAGCGTGGTCATTGTACCCACTTCCTGAGGTAGCAGCATCTTCTGTTGTATTTTATACAGATGTTTCCATGGGACATAGCTCTTACAGGCCCAACTCTTCTGACAGGCATGAGCTATGCGCGTGTATCTACAGACAGTGGTTAGACAGCACCACCAGCCGTCGATGACCTGGAAAACCACCAAGAACTTCCTTTGGGGTACCTCCCTGTCCCGTCAAATGAGGACAAGGAGGTAGGCTCTTTGTTAAAGGCGTGTGCTGGAAACATGGTGCGCCCCCTGCTCACCAATGCCATCCCGCTTGTTCTCCTCCTTTCCCACTGCTTTGGATGAAAAAATGAAAACACACAAGGCTTATTTCCATTTTCCCACTAATATCTTCCGACACTCCAGATGAAACATTTCGTTTTACCAATCGTATGTCAGCAGTAAACCTGTGGATGGAAAGTAACACGGTCGTGAAGACTGAGTGATTTTGTGTGTGTGACCCCACGTGCCAAAGGAGAAGTGAAGGGGGACACTTCTCTAATGATTCAGCATGTCATTTTTCAGGACATAGAAAGAACATGTGGAAGGATGAAGGAAGGTCAGGGATTTAGGGAGCTGACCGATCTAGCGCAGAGGTGCGTTAGAACTCATTTACAGTACAGTGCCCCCTCCTCTCTCTCCCTCCTCTGTTGCTCCCTGTACCCATGTCTGCCCCAGGCCACAGAGTCCCAGAGAGAGGGTCCGCCGCAGAGCAAAGATCTACAGGACACAACAATTGAAACCATCTGAGATGAAGCAACTTCTGGAATAAGCTCTCCATATGAGCTAACCAGCCGAAACCTTAGATGACAAAAAACCTGGAACGAACTGGGAGTCCCAACGCCCCACCCAAGCATAAATAAAGACATAAACAAATTTGATTTTCATTAACATATGCGTCCTGGCAGGCGTTCACAGGGCACTTGATCCACAGCCAAATGCTTCGAGGCACATTCCCTTTAGTGAGATCCACAGACGTCACAACGTTCAATACAGCAGAAACCCGTAATTGTTGTTGTTGACATCTTGGCTTTCTAGTCAGTGTCGTATAGTGATGTTTTTTTGCCCCACCAAAACATGTTTTTCATCCATGGCCCCATCTACTTTCCAATAGCAAACACAATCCTGTCTCTTGACATTCATGTTTTACCTGAGCTCCCAAAACAATTTAATGTCACTGGCTTTATGGAACCACTGGAACATGGTGTTCAGTGTTAGACTTTTGGCAAGTAGGTTTCCATGTGAAACTGGGGAATGAAGCCACCAGAGACACACAGACAGACAATTCAAGCTCTTTTGTTTGTTTGTTTTGGGTGTAACTCTGAAACCATGGTGCCTGGTCACACACCAGTTCACTTTCAGTTTTGAATGGCATTCAAACTGATCCCACGTCACAAAGATATTCTCTCTTTTCCACCCCAACTCTCTCTATCGGTCGCTCTCTTTTTCTCTGCGCAGTATACACACACACACACACACACACACACACACACGAGAGCCGACTTCTTCGGCGCTAGTTAGCCTGACTCTAGTTGAGCTAATCACATTCAGCAGTGAGAGCCCAGTGAGCTCAACTGTTCCAGAGGAAGGGCCAAACAAACTATTTCCACCAGCTTCTCTTCTCCTCCAAATTATGCAAAAACGCCCTGCCATTGTGTTTTTCCTTCGTTACCACACCATAATCAGCTGTGAATGCTAAAACACATTTCAACCGTACAACATCTCAAACCTGTCAAAGACAGTTGGCGCTGGATTTTTTTTTGAATGGTGTCGTGTTACATTCAGGATAAGTTTGGGTTAGCCCACTGTTCAGTTGTCAGATGTTGGGGTTGAAACTGAAGCTCTGGTCTCTGTGGTCTACCGCCGAAGCCAAGTCCAGGTTATGGAGACCAGATCCCTGAGAACACAATCAATTCACTGGCTCACGGTGTTTCACTTCCCCGTCTGTAACCCTCCTCAAACAGAGAATTAGTTCAAGATGGTTTGCGTTGATTCAGGCAGCTTTGAGGTGGTAGCATGTTGGTTCACCACAACACAACATGTGGCCGGTTCCTTACCACAGACCATTATGGCCTGTTGGCTGACGAAAGGCTGGTGTGATGGGGGGCGTTAAGACCCTTCATGTCTTTAAAGGTAAGAACCTTTGTGTCTTTAAGGTCAGACCCTTCGTGTCTTTAAGGTCAGACCCTTAGTGTCTTTAAGGTCAGACCCTTCGTGTCTTTAAGGTCAGACCCTTAGTGTCTTTAAGGTCAGACCCTTAGTGTCTTTAAGGTCAGACCCTTCGTGTCTTTAAGGTCAGACCCTTAGTGTCTTTAAGGTCAGACCCTTCATGTCTTTAAGATCCTTAGTGTCTTTAAGATCAGACCCTTCGTGTCTTTAAGATCAGACCCTTCATGTCTTTAAGGTATGACCCTTCACGTCTTTAAGATCAGACCCTTCGTGTCTTTAAGATCAGACCCTTCATGTCTTTAAGGTATGACCCTTCAAGTCTTTAAGATCAGACCCTTCGTGTCTTTAAGATCAGACCCTTCATGTCTTTAAGGTATGACCTTTCAAGTCTTTAAGATCAGACCCTTCGTGTCTTTAAGATCAGACCCTTCGTGTCTTTAAGGTACCACCCTTCGTGTCTTTTAAGTCAGATCCTTCATGTCTTACATTAAAGACAGTATACATGTCTGGTCTTAAATAGAGAAGACAGAAAGGCAGTCGTCTTCCTAATCAAGGGAACCATGAAACAATAATGAAACAACTCAATATGAACATAACAATTGAGACAGAGTACAGGTTTTATTACAGACTTATCAGGATAGTTACTGTTCATCATCCTTATCCATCCCAAACACTGGCTCTTTAGTCATCACAAACACTGGCTCCTTTTTTCCATTTTTATTTGTCTTCAATTATAAAGTTGTCAACCACAACGTTTTCCCTCAGTCCATCTAGCAGCAGAGGGTCCATGTCGAGTGGAGGTTAGGATGGGATGTCAAAGTGAGCAAACTATTTGTGGAAGAAGAAAGAAATCCTCCCTCTGTCATGGGTAAACACTGCGATTGGAAGTGGGTAATTTGGAGATGGAGATAAAGAGCTCCGAAGAGATAAGGGTGCCACGACTTCGTCTCAATGGGCAAATCCCCCGTGGGCCTGCTGTGAATGCACGTCCACACGCAGAGCACACGCTGACAGCAGGCAACATAAACACGCTACACGGGCTAAGCCAGGCCCATGCCCCTCGCCACCCTCTGTCTGACCCTGGGGGCCCGGGGAGAAGTACTGGGGATAGGAAGGGTTTCGATCCGGTAACGTGCTGCCATGTACTGTGATACGGACACTATTGTCCATTTTGTCATTGCAGAGGCGTTTTCGGTGACTCAGTCTCCAATTCCAGGAATATAAATGTCACAGTGCCAATGTGTGTCTATACACCCTTCCCTTTGTGACAACCACAATTGTGTATTCTGGAGGAATACAGAAAAACATTACGCTTGATGCATAATTATGTTTTGTAAACTTGATCTTTCTGCAGTATTTGCACAGGTTTCAATCGAGAGGTTTTACCACAATAGATTTTCCCGCTGTCGTGATTTTTTTGTCTCTCTCTTGGGCAAATGTTGAAATGCTGAAACATCAACAATGTTTTTTTTTTGTACGTTTTCGTTTTATTTTTATCACTCATTGCTTCCAGGCAACAGAACTGCTAGGTCTGGCTAAGCTATCAAGTCCTTTGTGGAGCGCTGTTGGGTTTGAAGCGTTGCCACACTGGTTTAACAAACATTTAGGCTTTTCTTCGAGGCAAATCATTTTGTGTTTATTGAGTAAATAATTTCTGCAGACAAACCCAGTCTGAGACACAGGAAAGTAATGTGTGTGTGACTGATAGGGTGCACATGTGTGTGTGTGTGTGTGTGTGTGTGTGTGTGTGTGTGTGTGTGTGTGTGTGTGTGTGTGTGTGTGTGTAAGACTGAGAAGGAGCGTTTCTGTTGGCATAGTGCCTGGTGCTGTTCAGCCTTGCTAGAATAACCACACACTTAATCTCTTGCTCTCCTCTTACTTCTGCCGATCCCTCTTTTCTCCGAGTGTCACCTACTTTATCAAAGACAAAAGAAGCTTGCAAGACGTATGTGAAATAAGACACTACAAACAGGCTTACAGGAGTTCCTAACACCTGAAAAAGACATTCGGGGTTAACGTCTGAGGTCATAAATACATCTCCCCTCTTCCTATTAGTTTGTTTTTGCTCGTTTCCAATGTGACACATTTGTCAGCATTGCTTTTCGAACGAGCTCACCTTCACATGTCTACGTTTGAAAGGGGACACATTCTGTTAGAGCAGATGTTACCCAGAAACCCGGCTTGGTGTTATACAACGACCCGTTACGACCAGCCCCAAATAACAGCGGGCAGAATTAAAAGTGTCTGGTTATTATGGTGCAGCTGCCAAAGGTTCAGGGAGCAGACACCCCCCGGTAATACCATTCCCTGGCCCAGGACAGCCCAGGAGGGTTTTACTGCACATGAATGGCAACCCGTTAAATGGGATACAATCCCCAAAAATTATAATACGCTGATACGTGTAAATCTGACTTCTGAGTATCTGAACCAAAACAGGCTGCCATTTCTTATGGGTTATGTTTCAAAGACAGGAGTAGACGTCACGTTATGTACCAGAGCCAAACTCAGCCTCTCACACCATGCTCTATTGGATTCTGGGTATCCGGCAGAGAAGTCGGAGAAACCCATTGGGAAGAGAGAGGGAATGAGAGAGAAAAAGAGGGAAAATAAGCAGAGAACAAGAGGAAGAGAGATAGGATCCTGTAAAGAACAAATGATCGAGAAAGCAGGCCAAGACGAGACAAGAACTCTCCATCACTCTCTCTCTCTTTCCTTCTCTTCATGGACACTTTAGTGACTCTTTGATGAACAAACAGAAAACCCTCTACTCCAAACCCATCACCCTCCACCCAGCCCTCTACACTAAACCATCACCCTCCACCCCAGCCTTCTACACCAAACCCATCACCCTCCAACCAGCCCTTTACACCAAACCATCACCCTCCACCCAGCCCTCTACACTAAACCATCACCCTCCACCCACCCCCCTACACTAAACATCACCCTCCACCCAGCCCCCTACACTAAACCATCCCCCTCCACCCAGCCCCCTACACTAACCATCACCCTCCACCCAGCCCCCTACACTAAACCATCACCTTCCACCCAGCCCCCTACACTAAACCATCA